>VMBQ01002234.1:3668-47217 GCA_007657795.1 Dreissena rostriformis
CAAAAAACACAAACGGGATACCGAAAGCATCAAAATATATTGACATATTTGGATACATATCAGGTGTGCAAGGCATATTTATAAATACATAATATTAATATAATATATATTCTTGTGGGGAACAAACAAATAAGAATTTATATATCTTATGCTTATGCTCTAAAACCTCGAATTGTAATATTTGTAACATTTTATCTAGTTTACTGATATATTAGTCACTAAACGATAAATAAAAACGGCGAGGGATGTTCACATTACATATAGAAAAAGCAGTTTCATTAATTTAAACTAACAGTTTTTTCACATTTAGTTTAAGACTTACATGTTTACGCCATGTACTTATTGTGCAATTTGTCGACACACACCACGTGATACAGCAGGTTATCAAGTTCTGACTTTCCACCAGTTTTGAAACAATGTCCCGAAATTATTTAACAATTTTCAAAAAAATACACCGAAATGCAACGATTGGAATTTAAAACACATTTGTAACTTTTCGGTAATTTGCATGGAAACTGAATTTAAAAATTGCTAAATATAATGTTGATGTTAATATCACCATTCAACAAAAAAGGATTACAGGCATATTTGATGGAGGGTAGACAAACAGTAAACAAAACTGTTAAAAAGCAAACAAAGGTACCAATGTGCAATATACATGTATTAAATTACTTTTGTACAAGCGTATCTATATGGTTAGTTAATACATCTTCCATGTGATTTTCCCTGAAGATAAATCAACGGAGAGAATACAGAAACGTCAACTTCAAAATTCTGCCAATTCTACGAAAGCGATATGCTACCGTAAAAAACGTGTTTATAAATAAAACAAATATAAGTGTTGAATATACCGATGTAACTTATTTAATAGCACAAGCCCATTTGTTTTAATTGTATGCCAGTATTTGAGTTAAAGCCAGCGTTTTACTGGTCAGTCTATTTTATTTTGTGTGATTGGTTATTGTTCCTACACAAATTTACGATATATTTAGTTGTAGTTAGGTTTTATTTAAAACGGTCGTACAGTTTAATACTCGATCTGTATACATTATAGAGAATTTAACACAGTTGTGTGATATATACATCTAGTTAATTCTTGTCGTTTATAAATTATATAGACTGTCAATTTCTTCGCTGTAACAAATATATTATCCGACAGTACAATTTAAACTTTCAAGTGCACATATTAAAAAAAGGCTTTCGAATGTTATACTTTCGTTGTCCAGACATGTATAATATCAGAGGAAGCTATTCCTTTGTCCAATTGTGGCATGGTACAATTTGCATTTTCACTCATTATAAAAGTGTATATATACTTTATTATACTCTTGATAATACTCTTGATGTGTGAATAAAACATATTAAGCATAAATTGTTTCAATAAAAACAACCGATAATTTAAGTTCAAGTTCTTTGATTTGTAATGCAGACCTCCGGCACCTGGGACATATACAAAACATGTAAACAAATGCAATGATTTGTGCATATAGGAACATATGTAGAGATAAGCAAAACAAACACGGGGTAATCAATCGTAGAAAATAATTGTTATCAAAGTATCACCGAACAGAATATATAACAGAGCATGTATTAGTTTATATAAAAATACATTCTTACTATATGAATCTTATGTTACGAATAAACAAAAACACAGGGAGAGTATTTTTATTTGTTATGTGTACGATGACAAACATACGAGACAAACTCTGTGACATAAAATAACCATATACAACAATATCTTGGTTATACTATTAGACACACATAAACTCATAGTTCAACACTTACGTTTATTATTCTTTATACTTGCGCAATAAAGGAAGCAGATTGTTTCATTACGTTTTCAAATTTTACTTGATAAGAGGATAAACAATGTATTCACATTTTGATTCGTGAAAAAGTAGATGGGAATGTAGGCTTTTCTCATGTCATGTAAAACACGGCATTTATGTAAGAAATTCAATTAAATTTCAAATTCGCCAGTGTGGATGAAACACATTCATTATCTCAGATATATTTGAACACAAGTCCATATTTTATACCATGGGCCACATTGAAGTGGGGACCGACGTTTCTGTTAATTGATAAATTGTATGATTGTAAAATATGTTTTTACACATCTAGTTTTTTTGGGATTTTTATTAGTTTTAGCCATTATTAAATGCGTCACATGAGTTTATGTTAAGTGGGTAGCAATTACAACCATAAAGCGAAGTTATATTTGAGGTATTTTCTCCTACACAGAGGTACCTTTCGCAAGCGTCACTGGAAACGTTTTTAACATTTCGTATATCATTTAAATCCCAGAGTTATCTACTTTATAATAGCACAGGCTGTAATTTGCTGTCGAATAATTTAAAGAAGAAGAAATGAATAGTTTACCATATTTATACAATGTCTATAAGATTCCATTCAAGGTTCGCTTTCCTTTAACACCCTTCGGAGAATCCATGTTAAGTTGTATACTCGCAAAATGACAGTGCACATGTATTGCTGGTATATCCGCTTACTAAAAACAATAGTCTTAGGTTTTGCAATATTTACATGAATGATTATTCTTTCACAGAAATGATGCATTAAATCAATGTAATCAGCATTGCCTAACGACCGTGAATTCAAGTCGTCCATAAGTAAAAAGTAATATTTTCTAGGTATTTAAAACCCATCAAACGCTCAATCAGATATGATGGCGAAATTTGTGATAGTAAGTATGAAAACGTGAATAAATAATCATTCGCTATCGCGATAAAAATACTTCTATCGTTAAAGAACATGCAAAACCTGTGTTGTGTATCAATATACGTTACATATTGTACACATGACTTGTGTATATCCACTCAGAAACCTGACATGGATCGACCAAACTTTTGAATTTGAAATGATTTTCTACAGTAGACAGTATAATTTGTAATTACATTTGCCCGATGTTTAAAACATACAACATATCGTGCAATGAATTAAAGAAATAATGTGCGTAAACTCTAATTTAGATGATAAACTTTTTTGTTCTCTAATACACTGTAAACAAATTGTAATTATCGACAGTGAGTCGTGACCATTTCTCTATAAGTAAGAATTCATACATTGGACATTGGCCATGCTCGGGTTGGGGGCGTCAATAAATCATAGTCATACATAAATAGTTTGTAGTAATTTAGTATGAAAACCCTCTAACATACCTCATGGGTAAATTATCATGTTTTCAATTTATTGAACGTTTTTTGACACTTAAAAAACCTTGAGATACCTCCAGATCTTGATTCTATAAATAAACCGGAACTAGTAGACATGTGTTGACAATGGTTGAATAATGCACACATTTTACCATTTCAGATCTTATAGTTTACGACGGCAAGTTGATTACGATCATGATCTTAATTATTTCGGTACGATTAATCTTTCAATTAATATCATCGGTCATATTTTCTGCGCAGCCATCGATGAAATTTCAGCAGACAAATTAGACGCGTTTCCGAACTTGTCCATCAACTGTTTCACATTTATTACATGTCACTAAACAAAGACAACTTTTGCATTCGGTATAAATACATGTTTGTGTATTGCATTTGAACGACATACCATAAAGCTAATTCTAGACGTTGGTATACATTGTTTTGTTTTGCCTTTGAAAGACATGTTCGGAGTAAATTGTTTCGGAATATTATGGACAAATATTCAATTATAAAACACAAAATAATTACGATGTAAAAGAATATAGATCCTAGAATGCAGTATAGATAAAGCTGACTGATACAAATATGACTAAGTAAATCTTAAAATGTTATCAATTGTTATGAATATAATTCATAGAAATGATCGACCAGACTTTTTGAGATAAACATATATCATTAAATACAGACTTAACCAGGCCATCAACAATATTTAAATCATATATAAAATTACATAATTACCCTTGGATAGTCCTGTACATCAGACACGCAATGCTCCAATGAGAGCTTCGTTGAAATATTTTATTTCAATACTCGGGTAAGTCGGTCCGTAGGAGTTATGTTTTACCATTAATAATCAATTCATAATATATTTAAATCGCAACGTACCGCCGGTTGGCGTTAAATATGCCATATTCAAACACTCAGTCTGTTGTCATTACTTCAATTTATTATCGCACTTAATGCCTCCTATTGTACAAAGAATCAAGCAGCGAGTGGTTTTCGAACGCTATTCATCACACAAGTGCTCTCAGTCGTTTTCGGCGCGTTCAGATCCACAACTCTTTTGAACGTCGATGCACAAAGTTAATATATTCGTATCTCGGCAAACCCCGTCCATTTGTCAAAGGATACAAAAGAACAAAAAAGTTGAAAATGCACGGAATAAAGGGCGTCCTAAAACGTTGTACACAAATATTGTCACATAAAAGGCGCACATTTTCTAGATTTGCTTTTATTCCAACCAGTGGGTTCGAATGTGTTTGCACACTTTGTTAGATAAATATCGAATCGCATCGTACATTCATCATTGTCATGCTTAAATACGACAATCGATTACTTTTCTATTAAGCCCCAGTCCCATATAAGTAGGGATGGACACGGCAGTTCCGGATCGCCCCGGATCCCCCCGGATCAAGAACCGGGACGATCCGTGGCCTCATGGGATTTTGGAGCGTTATGTTTTTGCAAACGTAATGTCAACTGTCTATGCTTCATGCAGTTAAACTTCTTCGGTTTGATTCTTTCCTCAATACGTGTCAGGATCTCTTGGTATATCTGATAGCCCATGTGCAGGATATTAAAGAAGACTTTTGCGTCTTTTTTTTGAGTTCGCCCATCAGCCGTACGTAATCAACCAAGCCTTGTCGTCTGGCGAGCCATTGTCTTACCCAGACGGTTCTCCTTTTCATTCTATTCACTGGTTAAGATAAATATGTTTCGCGAATTTTATATTTTTCTGTCGTAGCTCCGCTTATGCACCCAGGATACTGTTTTTAACCTGAGCTTTTTTTGCAGTAGAAGCTGGCATCCCATCAGCATCAGCTTGTCCTCAGTCGTCATCTCATCGCCAATATTGCATGTAAATAGTCTTTATTTAATTTACAAGCCGCGGTGGTTTGTAAGGCATAAATAGAAGATGTTTTTATTTTTATTATTTATTGTCGTCGTCGTCGTCGTCGTCGTGGTTGTCGTCGTCGTCGTTGTCGTCATCGTCGTCATCATCATTATCAGCAGCAGCAGCAGCAGCAGCAGCAGAAGCAGCATCTTAATAAGCATCAACATCATCATCTTCTTAACTATTTCTTCTTCATGTTCACCCTTATCATTATTGCCATTGTTATCATCATCCTCTTATTCTACATTGTCGTCGTCGTTGCCATCAGTATCATCATCAACATAATTTGTGTTTTTATTATCATTATCACAATAACCATACATATCAAAATATGTTTTCTGAATAATAAAATATTCATCACAATTTGCATAAACATTTAATGTGGTTACAAAATCAAATGTACAATCCCTATCCAGTTCGATTTTCTGATTCTAGAAAACACAATTCAAACCACGCGTTATTCGATCCGTTTCACATCGAGTCAGTAATTTCAAGCCCTGGCGCCTCGCTTAATCTTAATTTGCTTGTTTTTATGTACCATGAATCACAAACTGTGTTGCTTATTTCATCGTTTACAGCGATAATTTGTTGATATCTGAACCCATATTGATCTTTGGGATCGAATGCTCTGCACATTTAAATTATTTTAAATAGCGCATAGCGCGTATTATTAATATGCATATGTACTTTGCTGCAAATATTTATTTCATTTAAAGTCGTGCCTTGAACTTCACTATTTTTGATCAGTAGAACATTCACGATTAGGTAGAACACAATCAATTTTATTATAAACTTGTTAAAAACTTGTCGCTACGTCACATATTCTAAGATAATTTTCATCCGTTTTGTACGACCTGTAATCGAGATATTAATGATTATTGATCTTTGACCTCAATGTGTGACCTTGACCCTACCTCTAGGGTTATGGGTCTTGCATGTGATTCAGCCCGAGATAATTGAGAACAATTGCGTTAAGTTAAATGGCTGTGGCCCATGTGTTATTGGAGATACAGCTCCAGACACAAACAATCGTATGTGAAAAGGGCAAGGGATTAACTCCATTATTAACAAATGGTTTGGGTCGCAATTTGACGTGCATCATCCTCTTATCCATATATACACTCATACACCGCGTCAATGAAAACTGCCCAAGCAGCTTAAAGATGTGGCTCCAGACACAAAAATGTTCTTATGTTCAAGTCAAAAAGACAAACGTGTGCTTACTTTCAAGTCAAGAAGGGTCATAAATCCGTTATTTGCAAAAAGATTGCGACGGTATTTGACGTACATCATCCTCTTATCCATATATACACTCATATCAAGTTTCAATGAATCAGCTCAAGCTTCGGACACACAAGTGTTTCGGACGGATTTATTTAAATAACAGAAATACGAATACATTAAGCACACATTGGTTTGTATGTTTCGACTGACTAGTATAACGCCCGGTGTAACAGCCATGATAAATGTTTAAATGAAACACTAGAATCAAATTGTTTTGCAACCTCACGTAATGCTCCAGTCACTTATTGATGCTATTTTTAGATCGAACGATCCGACACGATATAAAGGCATGTAATGCAATTTAACTCAGCATGCACCCTATCGGTGGTACGCTGTGGGGTGGGGAAGCGAACGGACGTATAACGACAGGCATCGAGGGTCAATTGGATGTTACGCAACGAAAAATGATCCATTTTATGAAAACACCATATGGATGTCAAACGGATGATGGCATTTTCCGTGGTGATGTCGCTGTATTTTTTTATCAAAATAAATTAAATTTTAAGTACGAGAGGTGTTATGTTGAAACATAAGTCAATATAAAACATTATTCTACAATTAATTTGGTCAAGTGAACGAGTGGAATAAAAAAGGACATATCCGTTGTTTTGTAGGATGATTTGCCTCCAAATAGTCTTGGGTTCGAATCCAAGTGAAGGCATTTTGTATTCAACGTTTTCTCTCTCTTTCTTTACAATTTAGCCCTTTGCATGCTGGGAAATTTGTCGTCTGCTAAAATGTTGTCTGCTAAATTTCTAAAAATAGCATTCTCTTCGATTTTTTTCAAAGAATACTATCAGAATAGCAAACAGTTTGGATCCTGATGAGACGCCACTGTGGCGTCTCATCTGGATCCAAACCGTTTGCAAAGGCCTTCAAAATCCGGTTCCAGGGTTAGTGATGCATCATACACACGCCTTTCAATCATATGATCTCATATGTCTTGGAGTTTGTATAAGAATCTCTGAAGATGATGATGAGTAATACCGAATGCGATCACTAACTGAAGACCATACGAAGAAAACGATTAGACTCGTGTTTGAATCTAGGACTCGTTCTTTTGTAATTAAAATAAATTATATAACGATACAAAGGGAGAAAAAGCGAAGCACCAATAATAGTGATCAGATTATTTGTTTTATTTTGGGTTTACTTTTAATCACCGTTGTATCTTCCATAATCTTTAGTTGACTACAATTTTCATAAATAAATCTTTATAATTGGTTTAAAAACTATAATACTTTACGTTTCTTATAAAATACATTTGAATAATCCTTCAACCACATATTAATTAACATAATTATATGGATACATACGCGATAGTAAAATGATGTTAAAATGAAGTTAACAAAGATAATATGATGATATGCGTTACTTACCATTATATTATAAAATAAATTAGCAATTGACCATAACTTGTACAAAAGGTAGTATGTGAACAAACCGGTAAAATACTAGATGTTAATACGCAAATCTTACATATATTCGTTAAACGTAATGGAAAAAAAATATGTTTTCAGTATATAAGTCGCAACCTTTCTACCTCAGACCAGAAATACATTGCCAATCTCCATAACATAGACAACACTATCGTGGAATTCGGAATATGATGATTTTACTTTCTTTTTGTTTACGTACATATTGCACGGATACCAAAGGTTAAAAACCATAGAATAGCTATCCACCACGAGTACACAAATTCTCCGAAATACATTCTCGTATAGCGGAACGAAATCACCACTTTTTCGCTGGCCAGGCTTTCGTCCGGCCATATATTATTAGATTTCATAATACTTGTTAATAATTACGTCAGTTGCAGTGTTGACCCTATTCATTTTAGAGCTCAGTTTGATTGGTGACTGGCTGGTTTATAAATTGGGTCAGGTTTCCAGCTGGACGGATACGTATCCATTTGCTGATCATCAATCATGGCTTCCGCCACGTCGCCATCTTCTCTGTCGGCGTCGTCGGCATCGTCGTCGTCACGTGTCAAGCTCCAGTCGGTCTTCTTTCGTGCTTTAATGAACACAAACACCTGGAGGAGAATTGCGATCGCTTTGGGTACGAGCTGGTAGGAGTGTATTTTGATCCGGATGTCAATGTTGTCGTAAAGTGCGCATGCGCCTTGACCGGAACAAGAAGCGCTCCAAATGACGCAGGCGGTGTCTATGAACTTTCCGAACACAATTGGTCCTAGAAACCAGCCTGAAGAAAAATCCATGTTTAAACTTATCAACGCAATACCTTTAGATAGAAACCTTGTTTTCATACTATTTGTGACAAATATAGACCTAATTAATTTTCAAAAGGAACATTTTAGCTTAAATAACAAAATGAGTAGAAATGTGTAGAACGATGGTGCGTTGACATAAAGGTGGTAGTCCTAAACATATTTGTTACCCAGGTAACAAATTCCATGAATTATGATGTGAAATTACGTCACTATATAGAAGGTATATCAATCTATATTCACGTGATACATGTCCAAATTGTGTATGCTTTACTAAAAGAGCTACAAGTCCACTTATGTCGAAACAAAGTTTTTCGAAATACTAAGATTAACAATTAACATTCCAACGATAACGTCTATAAAAGGGTTACAGTTTTGTGTAAAATAAACCTCCGACGGTCAGAATGACGGCCAATGGTAATTACCTACAGATTGACCACGTCCGTTTAATTGTGATAATGCTAATTCTTATGATCTCTACAAACATTAACTACGAAGCAAAGGGGTGGGAAAGGTGACGTCGAGTGCGTGTAGGGGTATTAGTATATGTATGTTATGCGTCTGTCCGTTAGCCTGTGTTCGTAACAAATTACTATTTGCCCGGTATATCCTATATCCTTGAACGAAATTTCATGTGAACTGAAGGTCCAGGTCATACTTGAACGTTATTTTTTTTTACCACAATGTGTTTGTATGTTATTGTGTGGGCATTATAACTCATATTCCATTTGAAGAAGTACGTGAAACTTTGTTTTAATTGTCTATTCATTGATACAATGTGCAGAAGGCAAAAGCCAATCATGCCAACTCGAGGTCAAGGTCAAACGTAAAGTCTGAACGTTTGAGTGCGCATGTTCGTTTCTGTTCTAGGGCTTCGTTCAGTGTATTGTCATTCAATCTGCCTCAACTGTTTATCACATTGAGGTAACGAGCAGATGACATGAGGAGGCCACGCCACATCAAGGTCAGATTGATCAATGCGTAATGTGGGATGCTGAAGTTTGGACAGCCTGGTGTGAAATGTAACCTACCACAGATTGTGGACAACAAAGACGAAAACCCCACCGCCATGGACTTGTCGACCTCGCTTACACTTCTGAAACATTATAGGTCATATTAATTTATTTACATTTATATTATATATATCTACATCATGATAGTATGATTTTTTCAAAGTATTGAATATGTTCTTAAATACGTGCAGAGTAAAATGGAACCAACCGTTTATACGTTTGGTTACAAGCAACATAGACATAACGTTTATGAAACAACGCTAATTACCAATGCTATTATTACGACCTTCATAAATAAAGTTTGAAATGTTTAGCAAGTCTGGTGCGTGTCACCTGAGCATGACGATGAAGCTGGGCATCATTCCGAGCGTGCCGAGGAAGGCACCGATCACGTTGTTCACGAGGTATGGGTACAGCATGCTGCACGTGGTCTCACACAGGCCCGGGCTCGCCACGCCTCCGCTACACGTGCACGCGCCGAACGACTGGAAAGAGCAAGCGGAGAAGCTATGCATTTAAAACGCACGAAATAGCTCTAAGAATCGATCAATTGCAAAAACGAACAAAAACACCCACCATCCCTTCGTTGGCGGAACATCCGGCGTGACACGGCGATCTGTAGTTACGTCCGTCCGCTCCACAAACCGGGAAGTACGTGTTGTTGTCGCATCCGCAAGTCTCCGCACAGGTGCCGTTCATTGCACCGTCCGCGCTGTTGAACAGACGAACGCATGAACAACGGTTCATAATTCTTATACAACAATGGGTGTGCAGATGGTAGGAATTTAAAAAAAAAAACAAGCAAATTCGTTGAATTGATATCCCCCGCCAATTTACAGCTTTGTCAAGGGAAAAAAAAGCAATTTTTCAAGATACAAAGGGCCATAACTCCGTTATTAATAGATGGTGTACAACGCCATTTGGCGTGCATCATCCTCTTATCCATATATATACTCATACCAAGTTTCAATGAAATCCGCCAAAGCACTTCCAAGATATGGCTCCGGACACAAAAGTTCCGGACGGACGGACGGACGTAAGGACGGACGGAAGGACAGACGGAAGGACGGACGGAAGGACGGACGGACGGACGGACGGAAGGACGGACGGAAGGACGGACGGAAGGACGGACGGACAACGCCAAAACAATATCTCTCCGCCTTTGGCGGGGGATAAAAACACTAGTAACTCTGGAGTTATAGAAGAAAATTTGTTGATTGTTTTCGCAATAATCTTATAGAATTAGTGAGGAATAAAATGATAGCTGTTAACAAAAAACTTATAAAAACCAATATTTATCCCCAAAGCTATGTTTAAAAAGCAATTCAGCATTTGATACAAAGACAATGTTCTCATGCAAATATGTTTTACGGGTTTCGAGCTATTAAGTTCAGAGATACAGCAGTGAAATGATGATAATTATTTCTTCGCTTGAAACGTGTATGATCTTTTTTACTGATCATATTTTTCACACATCTGTTTAGAATATGATTTTGTCTGTCATATTCTACATACTACTGTAATATATGTAGAATGAGATTGTTATGCTTTATCTTATATTAAAAACATGTAATACAGAGCTGCGCGTCTAGTTAACCTGACTTTAAGCAGCAAGGTGACAACGAAACTGATGTTAGCTCCATCTCAATGACTATGATATTTTAGTTGAGCCAACCTATTCGCGTTGAGACCTACGATGCCCGCGTTGTTGTACTCGAACACGAACCCTAGACGCGTCTAAATAACTAGTAATAACTTCATCACATGTGTATCGATAGCATTTAAGCTTGTTCACGTTATCGAGGTTCACTAGATAGTATTTAAGTCTACCTATTTGCGTTGAAGCCCACGATGTCCGCGTTGCCGCACCCGAACACGAACCCAAAAGCGATCTGGACAAGGGAGAGGCAGCCAACCACCAGCAGCATCTTCGTGCACGCCACCGGGGACAATTTCCTCTTCGTCACCACCAGGCCGCCAACGATGGTTCCGGCCGAGGCGGCGACGATGTTCATTGCACCTTTCGAAGGGAATTAATGCGTCTGAGAATAGTTCACTGTGTTCCAACGCATTCGCAAAGAGAATTAGCTGTGAGTAGATCTAGCTAGATTAAATGGTTTTCGTATTAGGGATAAAAGTCATTAAATGTATTAAAGGCAACAACTTTAATATTTGCAATGATCTAAAATATATGTTCACCAAGAAAGAGTAAAATGAAAAAAAAATCCCTTCGTCGGGTTACAAAGATTATACATTAAGTGGCAAAATTTAACCAGCTACCACTGGAGAATTTAACCATTGGATGTATATGCTGCGTTTATATCGCTGTGTTCGTTATACACGTATTAACAATATAACCGATAAAAAGCGATACATAAACTGTATTTGCTTGAGATAATTGCAAGCTTTTTCCGAAATCTAAGAAATTTGTTTTTGAAAATTTACTAACCTGAAAACAGGTCCGTTTCACTGACCGCCTTGAAATGAATGCGATAATGTTGAAAAAGGAAAAATTACGTGCATACACAAGACAATAAGCATTGCTATGTTTAAAATACCCAGTAGGATGTTGGCTTTCCATGCGGGGATGAAGAACTGTACCTCCAGATACTTGGCACTGAAGGAAATCATCCCAGCGACCGCGAACAATAGAAAGCACGTGCTCGCGTTCAGGGGCATGTAAACGCTGTTACTGATCAGCCGGAAAAGGCATTTCAGAAAATCTGAAAGAAATATACATATAATCATACTTAAGACTCTTGGTGTAAACCAACAATCTAAAGATAAGGAAAACGCCAAAAGTCCAATCAACCAAACAACCAGTACTTTGTGTCTTATCCGAATATCTTGAGAACGATACCTGAGCGGCGATGAAACCCGGAAGCTCCTTAACACTCGGTTATCGCCAACAGTGTAAACACTCGGTTATCGCCAACAGTGTAAACACTCGGTTATCGCAACAGTCTAAAAACTCGGTTATCGCCAACAGTCTTAACACTCGGTTATCGCCAACAGTCTGAACACTCGGTTATCGCCAACTGTCTAAACACTCAGTTATCGCCAACAGTCTAAATACTAGGTTAAAACCAACAATCTAAACACTCGATTATCGCCAACAGTCTAACACTCTGTTATTGCCAACAGTCTAAAAACTCAGTTAATGCCGACAGTCTAAACACTCTGTTATCGCCAACAGTCTAAAACCTCGGTTATCGCCAACAGTCTGAACACTCAGTTATCGCCAACAGTATAAACACTCGGTTATCGCCAACAGTCTAAACACTCGGTTATCGCCAACAGTCTAAAAACTCAGTTATCACCAACAGTCTGAACATTCGGTTATCGCCAAGTCTAAACACTCGGTAATCGCACAAGTCTGAACACTCGGTTATCGCCGACAGTCTTAACACTCGGTTATCGCCAACAGTATAACAATTCGGTAATCGCCAACAGTTAACAAACTCGGTAAACGCCAACATTCTAAACACTCGGTTATCGCCAACAGTCTGAACACTCGATTATCGCCAACAGTATAAACACTCGGTTATCGCAAACAGTCTAAAAACTCGGTTAACACCAACAGTCTTAACACTCGGTTATCGCAAACAGTCTAAACACTCGGTTATCGCCGACAGTCTAAAAACTCAGTTAATGCCGACAGTCTAAACACTCGGTTAACGTCGACAGTTTAAACACTCGGTTAACACACACAGTGTAAACACTAGGTTAACACCAACAGTATAAACACTCGGTTAACGCCGACAGTCTAAACGCTCGGTTAACGCCGACAGCCTAAACACTCGGTTAACGACAACAGTCTAAACATTCGGTTAACGCCGACAGCCTAAACACTCGGTTAACACCAACAGTCCTAACACTCGGTTAACGCCAACAGTCTAAACGATCGGTTAACGCCGACAGTCTAAACACTCGCTTAACGCCAACAGTATAAACGCTCGGTGAGCGCCAACAGTATAAACACTCAGTTCACACCAACAGTATAAACACTCGGTTAACACCAACAGTGTAAACACTAGGTTAACACCAACAGTGTAAACGCTAGGTTAACACCAACAGTCTAAACACTCGGTTAACGCCGACAGCCTAAACACCACGTGAACGCAAACGGTATATACATCCAGTCTACGCTGACAGTCTAAACACCACGTTAATGCCAACAGTCTAAACACAATGTTTATCTATACAAAATATTACCGCCCACAGTCTAAATGATCGTTTAACGCCAACAGTCTATATACTCATTTAACGCTAACTGCCTTAAGGGGTGTTGCGGCAGTTTTGCTGATTTTTTTCCATCTAATAACTTTTGCTCAAAATTTATATTCAAGTACTACATACAAATACTATATGAAAAATGAAATAAAAACATAGGGTCACCGGCCTTGTTTTGATTTTATTCACCATTATATAACATGTACTTTTTCATTAAAACTGAAAAATCTCTAATTGCATAAAAATGATTAATAACCTATGAAATTGGCAACATATTGATATTATATAAGCTAATATATATCATATACCATTTAATTAAACCACAAACTACCAAAAACTGGAGAACACAAGTTAAATTTTAAGAAATTTAATTTTTATTATATTTTTATGTCACCCCAAAAACGTCATTTTTTTTTTACTATTTTAACACAAAAATGGAATTTAAAAAAGTTCTATCTAATAACTTTTTTTGCGAAACTGCTTATATATGTTCATCTACGTATTGTTATCATAAAACAAAAATAAAAAAGGGGGGTCACCGCACTTTTAACCGAGATTTTTTTGTTTAACTATCCCTACCGTCTATGTCAAATTTCCTAAAATACAGCAATAGGCGAAACCCAAGTACCGGTACATAGACTGTTAGAGATATGATAAACATTTTAGATTGTTTACAATCTTAATTGGGATCACAACGGCTTACTAAAACACAACACTAATACAATATTTAATCGCAAACATAAGACCATACAGTATCAAACTCGACCTTAATCATCCATAATAGGGAGTTGTTGACAGATTTCGGCATGTTTTGAAGTTTGTGATTAAATGCTTTAAATTGATTAATGTAAACAACAGGACTAAAGAGCTCCAGGAAAAAAACAAGAGTGAAATAAAAGAAAGAAAAAAATAATAAAAAAAAGTTAACCGCACCTGGGATCGAACCACTTATTAACTATGATGAACCTTCTCGGTCATAAATGTGTGATGATTCTGATAACAAAACTATTGGGTTGTGATAATAGCATCGGTGTTACCATAAATATATTCTCGGTTAAATAAACTGCCGCAACACCCCTTAACACTCGGTGAACGCCAAAAGCCTAAACATCAAGTAAACACTAACAGTCTTAACACTGGGTTAACAGCAATAGTCTTTACTCGAGGTTAACGTCAACAGTCTAGAAGCTCTGTTAAAGCAAATGGTATGAAAACCAGGTTAAGCCAATAGTCAATTAACCAGGTTAATGGTCTGACCACTTGGTTAACATGTTAGTTATCATTTAACAGGTCGTTTAGACTGAAATATGCTTTGAGCAGCTTGGCCCAAATGTGATCTATGTACTCACCTAAAATGGCGCTTTTAAACGTTGATCCAGAGCCAAGTTTTGATGCCTTCTGCTCTCGAGGGCGCGGACGGAGTCTGCGCGGGAAAAGAAGTAGTGGAAAGGAAATTACTATGGAAATGAGGCCAAAGACGACGAAGCCCAGCCACCATGCGCCGATCCAGGCCGGATGTCGCGGAGTGATTGGAACGTCTGCAATAATATATCGATATATTTGTATTAGTTTATTATAATGTTTTTGGTAATTATTACGAGTCCTGATTATTTCATATAAAAAGTACGTACAACTTTATAGACGTTCGGTCGGGAGTAAAACCTTTAGCCGTACGAAAAGGGGTTAAACTTAATGGTCGTTCGGGCAGTGGTAAACTGTATGAACGATCTGGCAGGGATGAAAATTCAAGGACACTCGGACAATGGTACAATTAACGTTTGTATGTTAAATACGTCGATATGTTAAAATGTTTTGATAGTATATATCGCTATGCATTATGGTTGAACATGTTCAAGTCTAGTATAAAAGGCAAATTGCTTAGATTATTGAAGAATATGTATGCGAATGTAAAGTCAATTATTAAATCGTGTTTATATATTCAGATTTTTTTAGTTATGCGGTTGGACAAAGGCAAGGGGAGGTAATGTCGCCGATTTTGTTTTCTTTATTTGTTGAAGACCTGGAACTTTACCTGCAAGATAACATTAACTGTGGTTTGAATATAAATGATAGTGTGTTGATTTTATTATTATTTGCTGATGACATGGCTAGTTTAGCCAAGTCACCAGCAGAAGTTCAATCACATCCAGATAACTTATGACGACGATGTACATGTGTATAAGTCTGAATAAACTATCTGTCTGTCTGGTAAAACTTTATGGACGTTGGGACAAGGGGTAAGAATTAAGACTTAAGTAGTAACACTCCATGAAAGTTCGGCAGAGGTAA
The DNA here is from genome assembly GCA_007657795.1 of Dreissena rostriformis. Lineage (NCBI taxonomy): Eukaryota > Metazoa > Mollusca > Bivalvia > Myida > Dreissenidae > Dreissena > Dreissena rostriformis. The sequence continues at coordinate 19,782 of VMBQ01002234.1, forward strand.
CACAGAATGGATGTTTGGACAGAGGTTATGGATGTTCTAACCAGGAAAACGCTTCCGGTGTAAAACTTAATGAACGTCCTGACAAGGGCAACTCTTAATATACGTTATGAGAGTGGTAATCGACGCTCGGACAGGTGGAACACTTAATGTTTTTTTTTTTACTGTTTGTTAATGCTGTGGACATAACAATCATGCAATTCTTTCCTGGATTCCTGCTCTTGACTTTTATGCCAGCTACTTTCTCATCTCAACCCAAGCGGGATTACTCACCCTGCAAAGTAACATAGTGTCTGCTGAACAGGCCTCCGACCGAAAATGCTATGGCTGGACCAAATATGCCCACACCGGAAATAATTCCTGAAGAAAAACGTATAATTATGGAATGACCGAATTAACAATAGGGTCATTAGTGTGATTTCACAAACTACAAATTGATTGAGTTGTAATTATTCGCACAAAGAATATTTTGTATTTAATACATAAAAATACTAATACAAATACGAAGATATGTTTAAATAAGAAACAAATAGATTGCAAATGGTACACACTATAGCTATTAGCAGTATTGAATTTAAAATTAGTATTAATAAACATGCATTAATCTCTTAATATTCTAATAAATAACAAGTTAAATTCTTTAATATGTTTGTATAAATCTGAAATATATATCAACTAATACTTCAATTTGATTGGAACAATGACGTCACCTCAAACCCCTATCGAAAAAAATGTATCTTATCCGAACGAATAGACTTATAATGTGTCTATGTAAGTGTGACCTTGTCCACTGACCCATATACATTGCGGTGTTCTTCTTGTTGACGTTATCGTCCACGTAGGTCGTGATGAACGGGTAGCGGGGAGCCTTAGCCAGACCCTGCAGGATCATACCTAAACAATTGAAAGGAGATTGAAGTGTGTGCCCAGTGAAACAATGGCCTAATTATCTGGCTTAACTTTTATCGCAATTCAGACTTTGCGTACAGTGTTATCGCAAATCAACCGATGATTCAAGTATCGTCGTCGCAAATCAGTCTGTACGTTAAACGTTATCGTCGCAAATCAGCCTGTGCAGAAAGTGTGTTCGTCGCAAATCAGCCTGTGCGTAAAGCGTGTTCGTCGCGGATTAACCTGTACGTTAAGCGTTGACGTCGCAAATCAGCCTGTGCGGAAAGTGTGTTCGTCGCAAAACAGCCTGTAGGTTAAGCGTTGTCGTCGCAAATCAGCCTGTGCGTTAAGCGTTGTTGTCGCAAATCAGCCGGTGCGTTTAACGTTTTTGTCGCAAATCAGCCTGTGCGGAAAGTGTTTTCTTCGCAAATCAGCCTGCGCGTCAAACGTTGTCGTCGCCGATCAGCCTGTGCCTCAAGTGCTGTTGTCACTGATCAGCCTGTGCGTAAACCGTTTTCGTCGCAGATCAGCATCTGCGTTGAGTTTTGTCTTCGCAGATCAGGCGGTGTTGTACATGGTCAGACTCTGTGACGAGCATTCTCGCTGGTCAGTCAGAGTGTAGTGTTGTCGCGGCTGAGTATGACACTGTTGCCGCGCATATACTGTGATACTACTTAATGTAGACTTTCTCTGAAATGTTCTAGATTAAAACAGCATTGCGTGGGGAACTTACATCTCTGAGCCTTTAAAACTTTTATTAAAAATACACACAATTATCAACGATTAGTATTTTAATGATACAGCCATTGGTGCATAAAACAGATCCCGGCTGTTTATAACTACGGAATATTCCGCTCAAAGTATTCTACTTTCACGTTACGTGTTTTAAGATGAGTGTTTAACTGTTGATCATTTGACAACTGACCGACTGTAAACTGGATAGGGTTGTATAATAAAATGTGTGTTGAAAATCGTTTTGCAATCCCTCAATGGCACAAAAGCAATTATAACTCCATTCGAAATGGCAACACCTGTAAAGGTGTCACCAATGTGATTAATCTATTTATGTTGCTATTCTTGTCAGAATTTCTACATGTGGATGGCAATTTATATGACTGTGTTCATGATAAAGTTGAACATGAAAACAATGATGAAACAAGATTTATTACAACAAATATGGTAAGTAGAAAGACACAAATGCAAAGCTATCTATCGAAATGCACGACCAACTTCACAACTACGTCTCAATATAGTAATAACTGCTAATTAACCGGTCATTTGTGGCGTGTTCTGAGAAAACTAGGCAAAATGCTTGTGCGTAAAGTGTCATCCCAGATTAGCCTGTGCAGTCCGCACAGGCTAATCAGGGACGACAATTTCCGCTGTTATGGAATTTTTCGTTTTAATGATGTCTCTTCTTAGCGAAAATCCAGTTTAGACGGAAAGTATCGTCCCGGATTAGCCTGTGCGGACTGCACAGGCTAATCTGGGATGACACTTTACGCACAAGCATTTTTCCCAGTTTTCTCAGAACACGACACATTTGTTTGTCAGCATGGACAATGTCAATGTTTGATGCTCATGTATTTTGGCATTTTGAAATATATTTAAAATTATTAAGAGATTCATTAATTCTGACAGTTTTGTTTTCTTTATCGTATAATATTTTTAACCAAAAAAAACAAACAACCATACACAGATATTTTGCGTTTTTTTTTGTTTAATTATTTATGGGCAGTACCGTGTTGTTCCAATGGTGAACTCCCGTGATATAAATATGTCGACAAGTCTGTGGTCACCACTCTAATGTTGTGTTATTGATGTGTTTGTATAAGGTTGCTTAATATATTTATTATCATCATTGCAAATGTTGAACAAATCATTTAGCCGATCCTTGCCACCTGAGCTTACTAAGTTAAAAATTATATAACTGTCAGTCTGGACTCTGCGGATAATAATACAGACAATATATTGTGTTTGTATTGTAATGTGATTGACATGTGTATAACAGGTAAAGTGCTTATTGCAGACATAAACTGACAGTTTCATCAAAGATTTGGAAAATTACATTTTGATTGACATGCGTGAAGTTGTAGCGCATAATGACATAGATTTATATATTGTGACATTTTGAAGCAGTTTTAAAGCAGTTAATAAATTAACAAATTAAGCATTTACAATATGTTTAGAGAATTCTTATCTATTCTCTTTTTCTGCGTGCATTTGAATTCATGAAATTATCTGTACACTCAGTACTGTGTATGTTTTCATATTGCTATTTTGGTAATATAAATAATATGACTTCTATGACATGGCGGAGGCTTTAAGGGTAAACACATTTTCAAAAGGTCCGTTTTCTAGGCAATTATTATGCACTGTTTTAAATAGTCGCGGTATTTGTATTCACGTATTTATTATCAGGACGTACTTCTATAATAACACTATTAAATTTAACGTTTTTTTTTAATAGACAATTTCGCGCAGGTGTTTCTTGAAACCAGTATATGGGGAAAACAGATGTAGTGGCTCAAGTTTAGAAAAAAAAACGTAGACATAATTTAAACGACGCACTTAAGGCTATTTTGTACCGCATGACATTTCAATCCCATCTTAAGATACATATCTGAAGTTTTATCGAACTCTTTATCGCTTTATAACGCATGAAATGCAATAATGTAGAAATGGTCGGAATAGCTTAAGTCCATGCGTAGAGTCGTTTTAACCTTAAAACTTTCTTTGCTAGCCAAAAGTGCCTTAAAGCTAATTTTGAACAATGCCTTAAGCTCAGTGTGAAAACTTTAATGATTAACATGCAAACATAGATTCGTAATGTTTGGAAAATATATTCATCACGTGTGCAGTGAACAGGTGACACTTTTAAACAAGAAATAAAACCATCATTTCTAGTGAGTTTTACAAGCATAAGATCTCAATAAAATATGAATATTTCTTAAAATGTTGGTCAGATTAGGACACAATGTTTCATAAAGGAGTGTGAATCAATACCATGAACTAAGTGAAACTTTTTTTTTTCTGTTTGTGAACTGAATTTCAGTAAGTGCCATGTACTCCCCTGCATCCTCCGATAACTTGTGTTGACATATGATATGAAGTCGTACACCTTTGTTAAATATAATTTGTCTCTAATTGTTAGATAAAATTTTGTTATAACCCATACGTTGTAATATATAGACACGTGACAATATTTTGTATTATATGTTGTTGAATTTAGACGATGTACATTTGTATAAGTCTTGATAAACTGGCTGTTCTGTTCGAGAAGCGGACAATTACAACAGGCGAGGCATGGTATAGGGGAAATAACCCAAAAAAAGGGTTCCCCCCCCCCCTTGCGCAATACCATACCATGCCTCGCCCGTTGTAGTTTACCGCCTCCCGTTCTGTTCTGATCATTAAATGTACTAAGCGGCATTCAAATAGATTTTAACCAAGTGAATTAATCAAGATCATCGATTACCTAGGAAACAATTCACATCTTTGGCCACTGCCATATTTGTGTCGGCTGCGTGAAGTCACAGTCTTTAAACACCACGTGTTCATTGTCGCCGATATCGAGGCATTTCCCGGTATATATATGCTGTATGGCACCCGAGTCCAGATGGCGCCACCTAAACTGGGACCCTGTCAACCAATCGCCTTTGACGTCTTTGGACATTCGAAAATACTTGGTACCCGGTGCCACGGTAAACCAAGACATCCTGTTTTTTATCCGCCCGTCCTCTGTCATTACGAAATACTGGTTTTCCAATCCAAAGCAAGGGTAAACGAGGACAACATCGTCCGAGCCCGGATGTATTTCGCAATCCAGGCATTTTCCCACATTTTTGTTGTAAATTGATCCATACTTTTCGTAGGTGCTCGAAAAATACACCGCATGCGTCAACTCTTTAATTTTGTTCGAGAAATAATCGTTACTCTGACATTGATTTATTTCCTTAATTTTCATCCTTTGTAAGATAACCGGCATTTATGGGCGGCCTGAGTTTGTAAAGATAATCTAGCATGAATTTTCGCACTAAGCCGCCCGTCCAAACTTCGGCGAAACGGAGCATATTCTTAAAAACGTAATCACTTCGTCTTTCGATCCCCGCCCAGTGCGTATGGTAGTACAGGTGCCCGATGTTGGAGCAGTGAACCATCTCGACACGTCCCCCGCACAGCCAGACCTTCATGGACACCGCGATGTGTTCGGAGCCCAAGACTTCCATTCCTGTGTCAAAACCTACGAGCTGAAGGAAGAAGTCCTTCCGCATCGCCATCATCATACGAGGAACCACGCAGTACTCGATAGGATCGATACTTCCGTTCCTTTTCGTCCGGAACTCTTCGGAGTAGTGTACCCATTGTACGCTGAGTGTCGTCTGAAGGATTCGGATGTCAACGTCGTTCTCGACCGTGTACTCTTTGTCCTCCATGCGAATGACGCCTATGTGTGACGTGAAAAGAGCCTTCGGTTCTTGGACAAGTCGAAATAGTGTTGGTTCTACCCGATGTTAAATTCTATGTGGCTGTCGAAAACGATGAAGTATTTCGCGGACGATTGTTCGATACCCAGTTGCCTCGCGTTCATCAGCCCAATGGAACGCTCGTTTCGGAAAAGAGTAACTTTATTTAAGTATTTAACATGCACAAACACGCCAATGACTATCTCTTTGTCTTTGGTTCCATCGTCTTTCATAATTATTTCCTTCAGCATATGATCCGGACACGTATGAAGAAGACCATAAACCGTTCTCATTAAAGTTCTGAGAGGCCCGTCTCGAAATATTACGATGATGCTTACCGCCGGGTGATCACTCGGGTACTTTCGGTTCTTGCATTTCTCTGGACGCTTATCGGCCAAGCAACTGTAGAAACCAATTGTGTCGCTTAGGAACATGTTCACTCCATACCGGAAGGACGCGTTCCGGATCTGCTTATAATCAGGGTCGTCTTGAAACGAATGCACGTTTGTTCCATTCGCCCCTGGACCGGCGTTAAAATTCCACGATCTAGTTACATGACGAGCGACCAGTCGGTCATCGGTCACCACGCGTTCTATTTTAAGACTGTCGGTGATCAATTCTGGTTTTTAAGTACATTCTTTCTGTCTTATATACTGCTGTTTTTAAAGTCCCATTCCAAAGAAAGTAGAAGTTTAGTATTTAAGAACGAAAATGACATGTATTGAAACTATTTCGTTAAAGTAAATGAATTTAAATATTGAAGTTCAAAAACGCCAGGAGCAACAAGAGTTAAACACGAGTAAAAGTATTACCTGTTGATAATGTATACACTTTATGTTGATGTTTTAGTCAATAGTTTGCTTTCCTCGTTGATACATCTTATGTATTGTAAGCAAATAATTTCATTTCTATGACATGAAAAAGTCCGCTTCGGCAACAAACATTTCAAATATATACGCACACAATATATTCAATGTATATGTTCGATACATTGAATAATTTTCTCAAACTGAACTTTCTGTCTCTTCTGTCTCTTCTTTCTTCCTTTCCACTTCTCTTTTTTTCTCTCTTTTTCTTCCTTTCTTCCTTTCTTTCTTGCTTTAAACTCAGTCATATGTATGTCACCATATGGATTCCGAGCGAATAATAAAATATGTCTTCCCCCCTATTACAACTAGCGATGCATATTTAATATATAAATAAAGTTATTAGACATCCTTCACGCGCCTGGAAAGTTTTGGGAGTGAACACAACGATTGATTTGCAGAATAAGTGTGATCGTGAATAAAGGACGTAAAAGGCAGCTTAAACAAAAACAATTTGTATCACATCCCTGTATTAGGTAAACAAAGTTTGGGAAAGCTGAAGAGAAAAAAAAGCATAACATGTGCAAAAAAACTCATTTTTTGGATAAGTAAAAAAAAAAAAATATTGTCGAATTTATAAAAAAACTTCATACTCAAGTATTGGATGAGTTAAATTTGCGTATCGGAGAGCGAAATGTTATCTTTTCAATTGAGCCTCGCTCTGTGAAAAGGGGGTTTAATGCATGTGCCTTAAGTGTCGTCCCAGATTACCATGTGCAATCCGCACAGGCTAATCAGGGACGACGCTTTCCGCCTAAAGTGAATTTTTGCAAAGAAAAGTTTTTCTTTAAACGAAAAATGCCATAAAAGAGCAAAGTGTCGTCCCTGATTAGCCCGTGAAGCCCTTACAACCTTATCAGGGACGACACTTTACACACATGCATTTAACCCCTTTTTCTCATAGCGAGGCTCTTATCTTTTCACGTCATTACCGTGAGTTCATGTTTTGTGAATAAATGGCTAATTGATTCAAGCACTTCACTTCATTATTACACTATAGTAAATACATGTAGTGAGATATAAGTTGGTATTATTGAAGTCTTAAGCTTATGATGCATAAAGCTTCTGTTCGTCGCAATGTACATATTTGAGGACACTAGGTGATTTTTAGATTGTTTATCACTAGACGACAGCTTAAGAACAAATACTGTTTTGTTCTTAAATATGTTAAATTCTTGTTATTAAATAATTGGAACTCCGGAACTTTCGGCTTATGTACGTCGCACTGTACATATATTTGGCGACTAGATTAGTACAAGATGTTTAATCACTAGACGGCAGCTTAAAAAATAATATTGTTTTGTTCTTGTTATTAAATGATTGGATCTCCAGTTTCGGCAGGCCCGCTGCTATGTCAGGTCGTGCGCTTGGAGCTCGGTGTCGCCATCGAAAAACAACAACCTCGCGCTTCACCAATAAAAATCAAACGGAGGATCTTTTCACAGATTTTGGCATGTTTTGATTTTTTTCATTAAATGACTTTACTTGATAAAAGATTTACAAAGAAATGCACAAATCAGGCCGTTAATTTGCCCTGTGACTTACACATATACCTTTAAACTGATACCAAAACTTATCATTTGAAATGCATTTTTTAAATCGTATGCACCAGGACCTGCATCATATGTGCTTAGTAGCAAAATGACTGCATGTAACCCCCCGAATTCCACTTCCTTTTAGGATAATGTAACCTTAAAGGAAATATTTTTTTAAATAAAAATTAAAAATGTCTAATATTAGCAAAACGTCTCCCCGCAAGTTTTTGAAGTATATTAAGAAATTTAAAAATACAACTGGTTTTAATTCTAAGGCTAGTCTTGATGATTTTTATCCCCACACTTTTTGAAAAAAAAGGTGGGGATATTGTGGTTATCTCCGCCGTCCGTCCGTCCGTCCGTCCGTCTGTCTGTCTGTCTGTCAGTCCGTCCGTCCTGTCCAATATCTCCTCCTACACTATAAGCACTAGAACCTTGAAAATTACACACATGGTAGCTATGAGCATATGTGCGACGGTGCACTATTTGGAATTTTGATCTGACCCCTGGGTCAAAAGTTATGGGGGTTGGGGTGGGGCCGGGTCAGAAATTATCACTCATTTTTTTAGGTTATTTTACATTTACTTCTTTATTTCTACACCGATTCACTTCAAATTGATACTGGACCTTTCTTATGACAAAACGGTCAATCTCAACCATGCATGGCCCCATTCCCAACCCTGGGGCGCCCCGCCCACATAGGCCACACCCACCAAAAATTTCCATTTACTATAATTTTTTCATTTCTACACGGATTCACTTCAAATTGATACTGAACTTCTCTTATGACATTAGGGTCAATCTCAACTATGCATGGCCCCATTACCAACCCTGGGGCGCCCCGCCCACATAGACCACACCCACCCAAAATTGCCTTTTACTATAATTTCTTCATTTCTACACCGATTCACTTCAAATTGATACTGAACTTCTCTTATGACAATACGGTCAATCTCAACTATGCATGGCCCCATTACCAACCCTGGGGCGCCCTGCCCACATAGGTCACACCCACCCAAAATTGCCTTTACTATAACTTCTTCATTTCTACACCAATTCACTTCTAATTGATACTGAACTTCTCTATGACAATACGGTCAATCTCGACTATGCATGGCCCCATTACCAACCCTGGGGCACACCTAGGTCAAACATTCGGTGTGGGGATACGCGTCGGCCTCTGCCGCGCCATTTCTAGTAATAATTATTTTCAAAATGTGTCTAAAGAGTTCCAGTATAAAACAAAATAACATTAAAGAAAGAAAAAAAGTAATCCACACCTGGGCTCGATCCTCTGACTATTGGAGTACTAGTCTAGCGCTTAAACCACTTGGCCATCCGCACTGACGTAACACAGTATGTATTGTATTCCTTATATAAGCAATCCTCGTTATGTCGAAAAATATAAAGATAAGAAAATAACTTTCCAAATTATAAAATCGCTTCTCGTTTGTAACGCTTTATACTTTTTAGGTTTTGAAATCGTCAAAAGATTCATATAATGGATATTTTAGAGCATGTTAAATGTTCAATATTACTTTTTTCTAGCAAAACACATAGCTACAACGAACATTTGCAAATCTGAAACAATTGTTTCAATTTTGTAAATTTATAAAAACATGAAAAGGACCCTTTAAGTGTCGCACGCATTTAATGTTCCAGCAGAAAATTCAAACATCACAATTACTGAGCGGAACCTTATCATTTCTTAAAACTGTTGAGAAAGAATTATAACGCGTAACTTATTTTAAACCATAAATTACGTGATAAGACCAGTTCAACTTGTGGACGGTTTGACTTGCTTACTCCTACTGTGGTTCTGAATCTAGCGTTTCCTAACCTTCATTACTTTGCGATTTGAGCCAACACTAAAGGGAGTAAAGGTTTGCATACGTGTTTGGTTCTAAAGAAAGAAATCATGAAAAAATAGACGACATGTACATTACATTACAATTATTACTGTTTATGAATTAAAAAAAATGTTATTACGACAACAAATATCAAATAAATACACATATTAATATCCCCTCCTACTAGTGGAAACACTACAATATCAATCAAATAAGACCGCCGTACTCCAATGCGGCGCCCAAGCAATATTGCTTTCTCGCAACCAGATGTTACAACCCAAACAATTATAATAATATTAGTGACAAGGCATAAAGTATTTATTATTTTGTTGAACTCGCAGTCTCGGATTTGACGTCGAAGATATTGCATTTCGTTTAGATATGGCAAATAATTACAGAGGTTGAATATGCTGGACACAAAACGTTTATTCGCGGAAAATGATTCAATGAATGCATAGCATTTAAGCGATGTTAAAACAACCATTTGATAGTTAAATTGTACTAAGTTTCATGAGAAATGAGAAAGTACGTGAGAACATCGCCTCTGCTATGTCTAATCATGGTGATTGTTTTAATTACAACATTGGTAAACATCTTGTTGAATGTAGCCGCTATCGTAGGGATGACAAACGGACAAACGGAAGTATTAAAACCATCCGCATTGGTCACCGGAAGTCCTAAAATAGAACTTAACGAACGCGTTGTGACCACTCACCATCCGGGTCAGGTGAATAGATCGTGGAATTTTAACGTCGGGCCAGGCGCGAGTGGAGTAAAAATCGACATGCATGAGTTTCAAGACGACCCGGATTATAAACGGATCCGGAACGCGTCACTCCGTTACGGTGTCAATACGTTTCTCAGTGACACCATTGGATTCTTTAGGCGCTTGGCCGACAAGCGTCCGGAGGAATGCAAGAACCGGAAGTACCAGAGCGACCTTCCGGCGGTAAGCATCATCATAATATTTCGAGACGAGCCTCTTAGTACTTTGATGAGAACGGTGTACGGTCTCCTTGATACGTGTCCGGATCATCTGCTGAAGGAAATTATTATGATAGACGATGGAACCAAAGAGAAAGACATTATCCTTGGCGTTCAGGTGCATGCAAAATACTTGAACAAAGTATCTCTTTACCGAAACGAGCGTCCCATGGGGCTGATGAACGCTAGGCAAATGGGTATCGAAAAATCGTCCGCGAATTACTTCATCGTTCTCGACAGCCACATAGAATTTAACATTGGATGGCTAGAACCGATACTTTTGCGACTTGTCCAAGAACCGAAGGCTCTTCTCACGTCACACATAGGCGTCATTCGCATGGAAGACATGGAATATGCGGTTTCGAACGACGTCGATCACGCATTTATTTGCTTCGAGCAGACGACAGCGAACGAACAATGGGCACGCTACTCTGATGAGTTCCGGGCAAAAAGGAACGGAAGTTTCGATCCTATCGAGTACTGCATGGTTCCTGGCATGATGATGGCGATGCGGAAGGACTTCTTTCTTCAACTCGGAGGCTTCGACCTTGGAATGGAAGTATGGGGCTCTGAACACATCGAGGTGTCCGTGAAGGTCTGGCTGTGCGGGGGACGCGTCGAGATGGTTCCCTGCTCAAAAATCGGGCACCTGTACCGCCAGACGCCGTGGCAGGGGATCGAAAAAAGGAGCGACTACATTTATAAGAATAAGCTCCGTTTCGCCGAGGTTTGGACTAGCGGCTTAGTTAGAACAATCATGTTAGATCATTTATACAAACTCAGACCGCCAATAAAGCCTGGTGAATTAACAGAAAGAATGAAAATCAAGGAGAAAAATCAATGTCAAAGTTACGATGTTTTCGTTAACAAAATTAAAGAAATTACGCACGCGGTGTATTTTCCTAGCACCACTCAGAAGTTTGGATCTGTTTACAACAAAAAAGTGGGGAAATGCCTGGATTGTGCCGTATTTCCGGGCACAGACACGATTGCCCTCATCGTGTATGGGTGCTCAGGAGCCGACAACCAGTATTTTGTGATGACAGAGGATGGGCGGATAAAAAACAAGGTGTCTTGGTTTACCGTGGCACCGGGTACCGAGCAGTTCCGAATGGCCAAAGACGCAAACGATTGGTGGAAAGGGTCACAGTACAGGTGGCGCCACCTTGACTCTGGAATCATAGAGCATATGGACACCGGGAAATGCCTCGATATCGGCGACAAAGAACACGTGGTGATAAAAGATTGTAATAACACGCAGCCAACGCAAATATGGCAGTGGCCAAAAGTGTGAGTAAAAGGCTTTGATAGTTGATATCGAAAACAGTAACACGGATGGAATCAACGACAGTAAGTTTAGGACAGAAGTATGGTGAGGTTTAATGGACTTATTATATTCTGCAGGAGTATTATGATCTCCCTGCATGACCAACGGGCCAGATCGACACGAAATGAATCCAGAACATAGTTGTACCTTGATACAAAGAAAGTTCGTGATGTATTTTAGGTTTCATGTTTTCAGTTAAAAATCATAAGATTGAACCATAAAGCTGAATTTTGCAACAATATCGAATATTGAAAAAAAAATGATGGAAAACTCAACCTTGAAATCAGAAAAAAAAGTTTAGAGTCGGCAAGACAAATAAGGGTCGGAAATTTGTAGAAAAACAAACAACATATTTACTCCTTATGAATTGTGACATACCATGCTATTCTATTCATTTAATGTCATCTAATACTATGTTTCGCATCAATACGCTGTTCATGTTATACACATACATTTTTTACCAGATATTTACCATATTTATCAATACAATTCAGACTCATGCAAATCCATGCGCTGCACTCCAACTATCTCGAACACTCGCAGCTGTTCATTGTTGTAATCGGATAACGTGCAGATTAATTGTCGACAGTCTTACTTGTATTCTTGTTACAATATTTAAGCCGCGCTCTGTGAAAACAGGGTTTAATGCATATGCGTAAAGTGCCGTCCCAGATAAGCCTGTGAAGTCCACACACGCTAATCAGGGACGACACTTTCCGTCTTTACTTGATTTTTGCTAAGAAGAGACTTTCTTTACACGAAAAATATCATAAAAGCGGAAAGTGTTGTCCCTGATAAGCCTGTTCGGACTTCACAGGCTAATCTGGGACGAAACTTAACGCACATTCATTAAACACTCTTTTCAAAGAGCGAGGCTCATTTATAGTATTGATATAATTTAAAACGTTTTAGCAAATAACAGGAAACTCCATTGCACATTTATAGGGTCAAAAAAGCATTTGACACGGTCATTCATAACGCATTGTGGATAAAATCAGTTCAGTCAGGTGTAAGTTGTAAGATGCTACATATACTTGAGTCAGTCATCAAAATGTCAAAACCTGTGTTAAAATACTGATATCAATTTCCGTCACAATTCTTTGATATTTCATTAGGGGTCAATTTAGTGGATCCTCTGTCTCCTCTCCTAAGTATTCTGTTCATAAATGAGAAAACTGGGCATAATGCTTGTGCGTAAATTGTCACCCCAGATTAGCCTGTGCAGTCCGCACAGGCTAAGCAGGGACGACAATTTCCGCTTTTATGGAATTTTTCGTTTAAATGATGTCTCTGCTTAGCGAAAATCCAGTTTAGGCGGAAAGTGTCGTCCCGGATTAGCCTGTGTGGACTGCACAGGCTTATCTGGGATGACTCTTTACGCACATGCATGTTGTCCAGTTTTCTCAGAACGCGACACAAAAATTCGCAAAGTAAATTAGATTATCATGTTAAATTTAAAAAGGATTATGCCTTTGAAACATATATTGAATGTGTTGATAATGATAGCCATAGAAAAGCTCTGACACGATGTAGACTAAGTTATCACTCATTAGAAATTGAAACTGGTAGATACAATACAATTGCGAGAGAAAACAGGAAATGCAAACTGTGTAAGAGTAACCTGATTCAATCAGGATATCACTTCTTATGTATATGTACGCGTTATCGTGATTGAAGAATTATGTATAACGTTAACAAATCGTGTCACGCTGTCAACAAGTTCTCATCTATGATGTCCAGTACCTACACTAGACAATTGTGTCGTGTTCTGAGAAAACTGGGCATAATGCTTGTGCGTAAATTGTCATCCCAGATAAGCCTGTGCAGTCCGCACAGGCTAATCAGGGACGACAATTTCCGCTTTTTTTTTGAATTTTTCGTTTAAATGATGTCTCTTCTTAGCGAAAATCCAGTTAAGGCGGAAAGTGTCGTCCCGGATTAGCCTTTGCGGACTGCACAGGCTAATCTGGGATGTCACTTTACGCACATGCATTTTGTCCAATTTTCTCAAAACGCGACACAATTAAGAAATATTTCAAAATGTATTTACAATGCTTTGCTAGTTATCTACTGTGTTGCTTCTTGATAACACTAACGATGTAAACCAATTACTTATTTATGTATTAATTTAATTATCTTTTTATGTGATATAGTTTTTGTTAAGTATTTCGATAGTGTGCTCGTCTTTTTGTGTAGTTGTTTACTATGTGGCAAAAGGCATGTATTTGCTTATTCTGCCAATAAACTGAAACAGAAACTGTTATAATATATAATATTTCAGACTCGATTGATCTGCAATGCTAAAAAAAGTAGGTCTAAAGACCCTATAACGCTAAAAATCAACGAATATTTCGTAAAATAGTTCGTAAAATAAAGTTTACATATAAACATTCAGTGTTTTCTTTAAAATTATAGCCAAACTTTCAACGCTTGATGTGCTCTGGTAACATAGATTTTACATAATGCTCTTTTTTATTTATTTTTTTGGTACAATATATTCAACACATGTTCATGTACCAATTAAGTGTTCGTGTGTCGTATGAATAGATATCGTTGCGGGAAATTAAAATGGAATATAGTGTGCCACAACAAAATAAAAAAGAGCATTTGATATCTTGTTCAATCTATGTTACCGGACCACATCTAGCGTTGAAGTTTTGGCTATTGCTATAAGGAACACTGATCGTTTATGAGTTAACTTTATTTTTATGAGCGTTAAAGTGGCTTTAAGTTTCAACAAAATAATTGAATTTATAAGAGAAACAAACATTGTAAAGGTAAACTGTTTTCTTCGGCGTAACGCAATGTATACTGTGACTACCGGTACCTATAAAATATTGCAGCTGGATTTAAAGACTGTATGGGCGGAATCATACAATCTTTATATAATGTATTTTCAGAACTTGTTTACAAGTTACCTACTTCTTTTCTTTGTTTGCAAAAATAAATGCGTGCGCCGCAGTATTGACTTTTGACGCACTTTTGAACGGTCAAGAGCACGCTAAGTTTGACATTATTGTGACTGAAGGTTACGAAACACTAACAAAAAATTTTAAGCAACGTTTAGTTATCTGCTGTTTTGACCCATTCCAATTCGACGTTTACATAATATAATTAGCTAAACATGTGTTGTAAATAAACCTTTTGACACATGTTTGATAATCATGAAACACTTTTTGAAATTTGTTATTGTATAACGCAATACACCGTATGTCCAATTTACTGCAAACACCGTATACATATGAACTAATAAAGGTATATCTTTTACCATGTTTTACATATATGATTAGTACAATGTTTACACGGGTTTCATTGCCCTAGCAGTCTTTGCACACGCTCAGCGTTTTGAATTAAAAAGTTGGGATTATTAGAGTGCCACTTCTGATATTAGTGAAGATAGTTATTAATTTATGTGTTTAATGAATGATAAATCTTAGTAGCGAGACGAGCGCTCTAAACTTGCAAAAAATGAACGTTTCTTACCAACTGCAATAAAGGCCATCGCAAGGTGCGTGTATCTGTTCGGTTCGCCTACTCCAAAGCTGGTCTCTGCACCACGTAAGTCGCAGGCGGAAACATTCCTAGGCGACGAATACACGTCTGCTACTGGATGGTGTTTGTTGCACATCGGATATTGCCTGGACGGTACGGACGACACCACTGAGTAATTTGCGTTGTTGGAACCGTTTGTGGCTCTCATAATCTGTGAGAGATGTTCCGCCTGCTCAAAGACGAAATCTTTGGACACGAAGTACGCCATTGAGCAGACGATGCCAGCGATTCCATACACGACAACTGTCAGCCACAGGACTCGTGGGATATGAACTTTGCGCGCGAAATAACTCGCCAGCAATGTTGTCAGAAGGAATCCGATGTCGTTACAGCTCAGCAATAACCCGGATTGAGAACTACTTAGTCCATACTGCTTTTCGATTGTCGTGATTTGCGACACGATGTACATGCTCAAAACTGACGTCATCAGTCCGCAGAAACTGTAGGCGCCTACGAATACCCTCATTCGGGCGCAAAACTGAAACGCCATTGGTTTGAATGGCCCGAGTCCGCATAGCATGTCGTTTGGTATGACCCTGTTTCCATGGTCGCGATTTTTGGACGCTGTCACAGACGGATTTTGCGCACTTGTCGTTAATTGTTTTTTCTCGGCTGATGTCATGATGTCGATGTGTTTGTTATTTTAATTCGAACGAAGCATTGCTGATTATTTCCAAGCTTTGGTACGGAGAAATCTGAAATTGAGAAGTATTCCTTTTTAAAACAAACAATAACAAAGAAACACCCTTAAAACAATCACACACAGACAAAGACATAAACAAACAAAATTGTCAATAAGATTTCCCGTTAAATCTTTGAGAGTTTGTGTTCTCCATTTCGTGTGTTTATTTATATACTCTTACCATATAATCATATTTAAAAGCCCATGATTGAACGGGGATTGAACTCGGGTCGCCTAGGTGAGAAGTACGTGTACCAACCCATGCGCAAACCGGACAAGGTAAGGTTTTTAGTAAAGATGTTTGGATTAATGTTATCAGCATTCATCATTTTGTATGCTTATGGCCCGTTAACGCAAATCACAGGATCTGATTAGCATTATACAACCAGTGTGACTTGTATTGCGTCGTCGTCATCGTCGTCGTCATCGTCGTCATCGTCGTCATCGTCATCATCATCATCATCATCATCATCATCATCATCATCATCATCATCATCGTCATCATCATCATCGTCATCATTATTATCGTCGTCATCATCGTCATCATCGTCATCATCGTCATCATCATCATCATCGTCATCATCGACATCGTCATCATCGTCACATTCATCGTCATATTCATCGTTATCATCATCATAATCATCATTATCATCATCATCATCATCATTATCATCATCATCATCATCATCATAGTCATCATCATCGTTGCAAACTTATAAGTTGCGTGACTCTAGGGCCCAATATTGTTTGGTCGCCAATTAAAAACGAAACATCTCGGTCCTTTGAATCTCGGATTCTTAGAAAAACCTGAGAAAACTTCTCAGACCCCCCTAAAAATTGATATAATCACAGACATTATTATATTTACATAGACTTAGCGACTGTATACTGTTTCATGTTTTTACAACACGAAACCTAAATATATGGAATGCGAGGAAACAAACTTGTAAGTTGATGTGACAGAATAATAAAAAAGAGCATTTTGTTTTCAAATATGCTATTTTTATCAGTAATAACGCAAATAGTGTATTCTTGCTACGTAAATGAACTTTAAGTTATCTGGATAACAATTTGTTTTAATATAACACGAGTCATTTTACCAAGTTTTTTTGCTTTTATGAAAAGATGATAAACATTATAGATTGGACATCATGTACTGCAGTAGTTCATACAATGCACAATTATAAAATATTTCGCAAAAAATCGAAACCGCCATTCAAATTTAAATATAATTTCACCTTAAAGATAGGTTTATAAATATTCTTTCACATTTATTGCACACTATCAAAAGTGAGATTGGACCCTTCTTCAACAGGCTGTTTGTTCGTTTTGATCGACA
The DNA here is from genome assembly GCA_007657795.1 of Dreissena rostriformis. Taxonomy (NCBI): domain Eukaryota; kingdom Metazoa; phylum Mollusca; class Bivalvia; order Myida; family Dreissenidae; genus Dreissena; species Dreissena rostriformis. Next base: position 37,271 of record VMBQ01002234.1, read on the forward strand.
AGGGTCCAGTGAATTGGAGTTTAGTACATGCTATCTATATAGCGCTAATGTAGACCAAATAAAATAGTTATTACATTATGTGAATGAACATAACATTCTGTTCATGACGCGCCATGAGTAAAAGTGTTCATTATTATCTCCAGTTCCAGTATTTACGAAAATGTCTTCATAACTTTGTTCATTTGTCGGTGTTAAATTGCTTTTAATTGATTCTGTGATTAATAAAAACTAAATGTAGTTGCAGATTCACAGTTTGATATTTTGAGCAAATGTTGTCAGCATTGAGTATTTTTTTCGGATTAATGAATGCAACACTATGTGAAGCAATACATTTGTCGGTGTTTAATTGCTTTCACGGGAGGGCTTTTGTCCGCCCCGTTTTTTCATGGGAGGGTTTTTGTCCGGCCCGTTTTGTTTTCATGGGAGGGTTATTGTCCGCCCCCTATGAAAACGACAGGAGGGTTTTTGTCTGTGAGGGTTTTTGTCCGTATACCGGATGCAACAGTTATCGGTAACCATCAAACAATTGTTGAAAGTTTGCATTCCCTAAAGCTATAAAATTTGCGCATTTATTGGGCATTTAAATTTTTACTTGATTATTATCTCTAAGTTATCTTAATCTCTTACGCGATAAAAGCTGTAATAAACGCTGAAATGGTATTCTCTTATAAACTTTCTTAAATCATGCACTTGAAAATAAACACAATGATAAAAACTGCTTACTTAAAGGCCCTGTCACACCGACTAACGAACATGTAACGCAGAGAAAACGGAGAAAATATTCAGATTTTGGTTATCCGGTGATAAAATTTACCTGCTCTGCCGCTCAAAACTCTCGCAATCGGTGTGTGAAGCGTAGGAACACACAAAATGACCGCACAAGTACCGGTGATGTAACGGGGAAAAACGTACGTTTAACGGATATGTACCGGATAATTAACGGTCGGCTAACAGATATTACCGTGCGAGTAACGGACTTCTACCAGATAAAGGCCCGGTCACACCGAGGTAACGGACGAGAAACGGACATAAAATTATTTTATCCGTTCGTGTCCGTTCTTATCCGTTTAATGTCCGTTTTATATCCGGTGAACCCGCTCCTTGTGCGGCGATGTCCGGTGACATCCGTTCCGTCCGTTGGGAATAACCGGACATTAACGGACATAAACCGGATACGTTATTGAGGTGTAACGCATGAGTTCCGAACAAACCGTAAACTAACGTATGAAGACCGCACATCAAACGGACGTCTCTGTCCGTTTTATCCGGTGGAAAATTTTGAACATGCTCAAAACTTCCCAACGGACGGAACGGATGTCACCGGACATCGCCGCACAAGGAGCGGATTCACCGGATATGAAACAGACATTAAACGGATAAGAACGGACACAAACGGATAAAATGATTTTATGTCCGTTACCCGTCCGTTACCTCGGTGTGACAAGGCCTTAAGGTGGAGGTATTGTCTGATATTAAACTGAAAGTATGTGTTTGTGGTTATGTAACCATTTACCCTTTTAAAACTTAAACTAGCAAAACTGCGGATGAATCATTCAATTATACCGAGTTAATGTTTCTTACGATACCTTTGTCAATGTTGCTGTTGGTGATATTATTTGTTGTTATATTGCTAGTGTTGATGGTGTAGGTGTTATTGTTGTTGGATGTGGTGTAGGTGGTGGTGATGGTGTAGGTGTTATTGTTGTTGCAGGTGGTGTAGGTGGTGGTGATGGTGGTGATGGTGTAGGTGTTATTGTTATTGGAGGTGGTGTAGGTGGTGGTGGTGGTGATGGTTTACGTGTTATTGTTATTGGAGGTGGTGTAGGTGGTGGTGATGGTGTAAGTGTTATTGTTATTGGAGGTGGTGTAGGTGGTGGTGATGGTGTAAGTGTTATTGTTATCGGAGGTGGTATAGGTGGTGGTGATGGTGTAAGTGTTATTGTTATTGGAGGTGGTGTAGGTGGTGGTGATGGTGTAAGTGTTATTGTTGTTGGAGGTGGTGTAGGTGGTGGTGATGGTGTTAGTGTTATTGTTGTTGGAGGTGGTGTAGGTGGTGGCGATGGTGTACGTGTTATTGTTAATGGTGATGGTGTAGGTGGTGGTGATGGTGTAAGTGTTATTGTTGTTGGTGATGGCGTAGGTGGTGGTGATGGTGTAAGTGTTATTGCTGTTGGAGGTGGTGTTTATGTTTTATGGTCTGAATGGTTGTTGCGGAGGCGTTGTTGTTTATAAATTTCGTCGTTTTGGTGGTGGTTGTGGTGGTTGTGGAGTTGTCGGTGGTTGCGGTGGTTGTTGCGGTGTTGGTGCAACATTTCGGCTTTTAAATTCAAAAGACTTACCAAGTGGAAATTCCTATTCGTCGATCGTCATATCACACTATTCCATGCAAAAAGTCGACATATTTAACATTTCCCAAACGTTCCAGATCTAAACACAACAATTACTGTCGTTCAAACAGTCGCAGCGATTTCACTTTAAATGTTTACATAAAGCAAGTTTTACGATATGGCTTTATCGTTTAAAAAGCGAATTTCATGTACTTACCATTTCGGGTATAACCAGTATCGGGTAAATATTTGTATCTGATCTCTTTATCCACTGTCCCATTTAAGCCCGGCTATCAGCGATAACATGGTTGTCTATGTATTTCAGACATAAACATAAATACTACCGTACTGGAGTGGATCGTAATACTATATCGTTTTTGAATAATATTACGGTTAATCCATTTAAGTTGGTTGAACATTATTCAACGTTGAAAGCAAGTGTTCTGTATTCCGAATAAACATCGGGGTAATTGGATCGTTTACAAGTATTTAAATAGAAATCTTTACCTATGTAAGATGCATAATTTCTGTTAAAGCAGACCACTTTTATTTCGGTCGCCATTTGTTGGTGTAAATGAATACCAGTTGTAGAAAACTATGTAGCCGGCAAAAGGCCGAAGGCTTTATACAAATATGTACTAGTACGTCTAGATGTTGCTTATGCGTTTCTCGTGACTATTATGTTACTATTTTAAGTCTTATGGTATGGCCGGAAACTCCACATTTCCGGTATAGTGACCACCACCTTTACTCGCATGCACCGAGTGGGGAGGTAACCATGGTTACATAAAGGTAAGAGGCGAGATTGTCTAGCACTGCGCTAAAACTGGATAGGCTTAATATGTAATTGTGTTTTGGGGAATATATTCTAGGAGACGAAAGTATCCTAAGAAATGACTCAAATAAGCCGCTCAATTAGTATTACTAACAGCATATGGGTTTCAACCAATAACCGCACGTTTTGTGGCCGTATTGAAGATTCATTTGAAGTAAACTCATACAAACTGTATCAATTACAAGTTTCGAACTGAATGTCATGAAATATTCTAAATTTTATGTTTTGTTGTAAACATTTTACACTACAGACTTTCATTTGAAAAAAAAACTGTTAAATTTTCACAACCCCATATATTGACTGCGAAATACAAAACAGGTATAGTAATCGTGTGAGTAGGAGTAAATACACTCAATAAAACAACACAGACTCGTTGAACAAACACAGATAATACTTCGTAGCATTTATTAAGAGAAATTCGTTTGAAGACTTCCCGCTTTTAATTGGTTACATGTCATAATCGTAGCAGTCAGCACTTGCCCCCGCGGAAACACCGACAACCCACGTTCGGAATACAGTTCTCTCCCTTGAGACAACACTGGAACTTCCCAGGGAGGTACTCGCAGCTTATTTCACCGGAAGGACATGTCTGAAAAGCGACCACATTCAATTCACTGCACTTGCCCCCACGGAAACACCGACAACCCACGTTTGGAATACAGTTCTCTCCCTTGAGACAACACTGGGTCTTCCCAGGAAGGTACTCGCAGCTTATTTCACCGGAAGGACATGTCTGAAAAGCGAACACATTCAATCATTTCATTTCGAATCAAATATTGGACATTATATTAAGGGTCGGCCTATGTATCCTTCTGATTCTTATATTAAAATGTCCCATTTTCTCACATCTGCATAACCCTGAATTAAGAATGTTTATTGTCATGGTCCAGGTGAAAAAACAACAACACCTGTATAACAAAATATATGAAAATTTGGAGGATGTTGCATACAAAATATATAGGTACGGATCTGTTTTTTTTTTAAGTGAAAGAAAGGATAGGCACGAACAAGAAGATCCAGGCAAAAAGAAGGACAAGAAAAAATGAAAGAAAGCAGTGTTTAAACTACGGGAAACAAGTAGTAACATTATTTACAACGTAGCAAAAAGTACGAACTCTGCTTACAAAATACGATAACGGTAGAAACATTGTTTAAAAAAATAGGGAAAATGTAAAAACACTGTAGGGAAAAGTAAAATAAGAAAAATGTATGTTTTAAGTAGAAAACAATAGAAGAAACGTTGATAACATGCGACTGATACGTCACGTACCCCGTTTGTTGACCGGAAGTCGCCCTGTTTCAGGAGCGGGTCGATGATCTGTTGCCATTCTGACAGGGTATAACCGGGGTCAGCCTCTACGGTGACGTCATTCAGAAAAAAGGTAGGGGTACTGGCGACTCCTCCTATACAAGTTCATTATAACGGTACACTTCACAATTTTATATACAAAGACAATTATGCATTATTTAGGACTTGTTCACAGATTTTCGTATTTTAAAGAAATGCCATTAAATGCATCAAATAACAAAACTATACTATTTGGAATTTACAATAACAATTAGAAATAAATAACAATTTATTAAAAATGCCTGAATTTTGGATTCGAACCCAGGACTATAGCTAGGGGACCAAATAAAACGCGTTAACAGCTGGTTTTCCATGCTTTAGAATTTTACAATGTTTGAACAGCGGTACACTTTATTATTTTATGTATTTCGATTGATGATTATCTTTAAGCGAAACAAAAGTTATCATAATTTAGGCATGCATGTTATTTCGCTTGTTTGAATATAATGCATACGTTCTTTTGTTAATATATGACATGTTGTACCAAATCCACTAAGTTGGCTTATACACAAAGGTAATGAGAAAATCATATCGATTCTAACATTTTCTGAGTTATATTTTGCAATCGAAAAACAAACTATATTTTTCTATACTGCTCATTTGTGGGACGTTTTTGCGTTGTTAATGCGTTGTGTAACAACACTAATTGTGTTCGTTGTCGGACGATTACGGTGATTAGTCGAAAATAACATGTTACTGCCCTATCGTTGTGTAATATACCAGTATAAGATGAGACTTTGATAAAAAAAAAACGTCGTGTCTTGCGATTTAAAAAAGGGGATAACGTTGCAAGACAAGATAGTGATCGTAATATTATAGTTGCAGGCATGAGTACATACTTGACGCGGAGTATTTCCAGGCCGTTCGTGCTTTGGTTTCCATGGTGAAATCTGCCAAGCCATTTGCGAACGTTACCGGGTTTACCCCAGCGCTAGCCCCCGCGATTTGGGTCAACATCCTTAAAAAGTAAGAACGTTTTTATAAACTGGCAAAAATATTGCGGCGTACTATAATAAATAAGTTTTTCATTTGAGGTAGATTCAGACTTATATACAATGTAACCTATAATAATGTTATGTAATGTGATGTCATGCAATGACTAATGAATCGAAGTCATATAATTTAAATATATGAGTTGTTAAACACGTATAACAAATAAAGTGATTCGCAACTTAAACGAATTATAGGAACAATCTAGTTATGTCATAGACGCTTTTAAAACTCTCTCAAAATAAAGATATTATTATTTGATTCTCAATCAATATGTAACCGTCATGCTCGTAAAATGTGTCGCGTTCTGAGAAAACTGGACAACAAGTATTTGCGTTAAGTGTCATCCCAGATTAGCCTGTGCATTCCGCACAGGCTAATCCGGGACGACACTTTCCGCTTAAACTGGATATTCACTATGAAGAGACATCATTTAAATGAAAAATTCCAAAAAAGCGGAAATTGTCGTCCCTGATAAGCCTCTGCGGACTGCACCGGCTAATCTGGGATGACAATTTACGCACAAGCATTATGCCCAGTTTTCTCGGAACACGACACGAATATGCAAACGTGACCGTAAACGCACTTATTCACGTCATTAGCGTTCAGTTCGGCGGTTTTGGCGTTGCCAAGGCTATCAATGGCGTCGTAAATAGCCGAGATGTAGTTAAATGTCTGTGCAATGTCTCGCTGAGCCCTGACGACTTCGGCGCCCTAAAACATAGAAATAAAAGGATAAATGATAAATAATCATATTCGTTTAGTGTGAGCGTGAAGTGACCGTCCGAATGCATGATGGGTGATGCCAGCTTGGTTTGTGTGTGTGTAGTTTTTACAGTTCTTGCAAAGTACCGCTGACTTTAATGAAGTTCGATTTACTAAATATCCAGGAAGAAGCACAATTAAACTTACGCCAGAAAATCGAGGAAAGAAGCAAACTAACACTCACAGTCGCAATGAGAAACGATTGCAAGTCGATGAATGAAACTAATAAACACTTGCAATCGAAGCAAAGTATGACTGCGTCGAAGAAAGTTACATGACAGCATTTAGGATCGCACTGAATCACCACAGGGTCTAGGAAAAAAGCGCTTATGATGGCAGTGCAGAATGACTTTGAATCGAAAACAACAACACAATATCGCTTACGAACGTAGTGAAGTAGGATTATGGCTCAATGAAATAAACTAAATACCACTGATAAATGGATTGAAGTACGACTGGGTCAAGGAAAAAAGTCAAAAAACATAATGCCAATAACGACCGCTGTGAACTACGAATATGTGTCAGTTAAATGCGACTTTGAATCAAGAAAAGAAACGAAATACCGAGCTTAGGAAACAAAATATTTGAGCCAACAACGATTGAGAATCCTGACGAGATAAAAACAACACTTACGATAGCAGTAAAGTACGACTGTCGGTGGTAAGGCAGTGGGAACATGTGTAGGGTCAGCTTCAGGGTGGCGGGCCCGTAGTGTTGCGCCACCTGCAGCAGAACCGGAAACGCGCCGGCGCTGTCCGGACACAGCGGCCCCATGTGGACGTCAAGGTGGATCGGTGAGTCGCTACTTCCGTTCATGTACACGAAGCCCAGGGGGCGAGGCGGAATGATTAGCTGTCCGGAACATAATGCTAGTAACCCGAGAATTACTACCGCTGCGCTGGAAACCATTGTTTGTGTCTTACACGTTTAAATATTAAAATTGAAATTGCAGCCTAACAAGTGATTTTAATTATCGGGTAAACTATATTTATATACGTCGCAGTGTATCTAGACTATTGTGGTATTTATTACATTATATGGTACAGTGACCACGTGGTGAGAACATTGATAGCGACAATCATACCTCGGTAGTCACAAGTTAAACACACAGTATCATAATACAAAGTATCAATACATGCTATTAATACATACTATTAAGATTTTGTTGTAGACAACAAGGTCAATACACTAAAACGTATTTAACAATCTCTGTTATCCGAGAACAACAACAGAATAAACTAGTTCAGTCAGTCTAAACTAGACCCACTCTTAAAGTAGTAGTATACTATCCAGGGTACGTTACTTCCACCTGTGATAGATATACGCTTTAAAAGACTCATAATATCAAACAACTGTTATGATACAGAAATGAAAGGGGAATGGATCGGTGAGTCGCTACTTCCGTTCATGTACACGAAGCCCAGGGGGCGAGGCGGAATGATTAGCTGTCCGGAACATAATGCTAGTAACCCGAGAATTACTACCGCTGCGCTGGAAACCATTGTTTGTGTCTTACACGTTTAAATGACTGCTTGTTATTCGACAGAACAGAAGTTACGGTTATTAGTACAAAGCACGTTTAGTTGCCAAGGTCAGCGTCGTTCTATAAATATCATAAAACCTAAAATTGGAAAGCATTAAAGTCTGTGCCATTTTTGTCGAATGAAAACATTTCGTTCCCGTACTTGTTTTGGTGAAAAGTAATTTTAAACGCAAATACTAATTAACTTCGACAGTATGCGACTTAATATTGTAATTGAATTCTATACTGACAATTTAACATTATTGTAACGTTAATGAATGTCGTGCTAGTTTCGTCATATGTCCGACACGTATACATTATATATTAATTTGATAACCAATATTTGTAAAGTTATTAATTTAATGCATCGGTACGTAAACAAAGTAATTGTAGAATAGTCCTGTAACTTTTACTGAGGTAATAGTATCGATAATTAACCGTCCAATATTTTCATCTAAAATCGTTGAGAGTGTAAAAATCGTACGCAATCTAATATGTCCGGTATAAAGGCCTGTATTGATCACGTGACTGATGCAACCGCATCAATCCATACAATAGGCCTATATTGTTTGATTTGAGTATTTCATACCGACACTGATCATGGTTTCGTTTCGGAGTATAATTCATCGCACACAAACAAAGGTAAACGCTATATACTACTTTTTTTTACTTATAATCAACTTAATGAATATATCAACAAACCGGCGTTTTCCTGTGTGCGAATATTAGATATTATGAGTTGTCTTTCTTTGACTACAGTCTATCGTATCGGATCGTATGATGTGTTTAGGTTACAATATATAATGTTGGGAAACGAATTTATAATTTAGAATATACCTCGAGGCTGATGCAAAATGTAGCCTAAATAATATTGTATTAATGTACATTCACTCCAGGCCCGTAGCCAGGGCTTTGAAAACGGGGGTGCGAATTTTTCCATCAACGATTGTTATTGAGAATTTGAGCAATGAAGTGGCGAAGGGGGAAGTTCCGGGAGGGGGTTTCTAAGGGGGNGGGGGGGTGGGTTGGAGGTCCTCCCCCTAGAACAATTTGAAAATGAAACGTAAAATCCTGCATTCTGGCTACTTTTTATCTGTATTTAGAGACTGAAGTTATAAAGCATTTTAATATGAAATTTCACTTTCATTGACCATACTCGGTGACTGATCGACATGAATATGATATAACATACCTGTATTCCCCACCGTTTTTCAATTACCACATTTTTCGATCAGTCACGGAAATTCATTATTTTATACGGTACTTAACCCGACACACACACCTTGTTTACATATGCAACAACAAAATTTTACTTGTTTTCAAAACAATTGTTTGTCTGCTACTATAGATAGTACCAGCGGCCTAGCATTGCTCTAAACGTGCTAATAGTGTATTGTACAACAAACACTGATTAACACAACTGGGTCTTCTCTAATCTGATATACTAAACAGAAATCAAACTGTTATAACTGGTTTCTTTTATTTTTTTATCCCCACACTTTTTGAAAAAAGGTGCGGATATTGTGGTTATCTCCGCCGTCCGTCCGTCCATCCGTCTGTCTGTCTGTCTGTCCGTCCGTCCTGGCCAATATCTCCTCCTACACTATAAGCACTAGAACCTTGAAACTTACACACATGGTAGCTATGAGCATATGTGCGACCCTGCACTATTTGGAATTTTGATCTGACCCCTGGGTCAAAAGTTATGGGGGTTGGGGTGGGGCCGGGTCAGAAATTATCACTCATTTTTTTTGGTTATTTTACCTTTACTTCTTTATTTCTACACCGATTCACTTCAAATTGATACTGGACCTTTCTTATGACAATACGGTCAATCTCAACCATGCATGGCCCCATTCCCAACCCTGGGGCGCCCCGCCCACATAGGCCACACCCACCAAAAATTTCCATTTACTATAATTTTTTCATTTCTACATGGATTCACTTCAAATTGATACTGAACTTCTCTTATGACATTAGGGTCAATCTCAACTATGCATGGCCCCATTACCAACCCTGGGGCGCCCCGCCCACATAGACCACACCCACCCAAAATTGCCTTTTACTATAATTTCTTCATTTCTACACCGATTGACTTCAAATTGATACTGAACTTCTCTTATGACAATACGGTCAATGTCAACTATGCATGGCCCCATT
>VMBQ01002234.1:61210-87037 GCA_007657795.1 Dreissena rostriformis
TCCCCCCCCCCCGTAACGTACCACCGATAGGATGCATTTGCGTTCAATTACACTACATGCCTTTACATCGTGTATGATCGTTCGATCTAAAAATAGCAACACTTAGTGACTGGAGTATTACGTGAGGTTGCAAAACAATTTGATAGTTTTTCATTTAAACATTTATCATGGCTGTTACACCGGGCGTTATACTAGTCAGTCGAAACATACAAACCAAGGTAAGAGCTTCATGTTTCGTATTTCTTTATTTAAATGATAATGCAATTCATGCAAAAACTATACACATCCTGTATGTCCGGTGTTACAGTCTATCAACAAGTACGATACTGTACTTTAAGATGCGTTAAATGTGGACTGTTTAATGTCGATGTTTGAATCATTGTATCCAATGTCAGAGGTATACACTTTGTTCGCTATGAATCAAGGGATTGTGCAATATATTTTTACATATATTCTCCCTAATCTGGCTGTCTGTCACATGTAATATTCATGTCTCTATAGGGTCAAGGTCACACACTGAGGTCAAATCTTACAAAGTTTGATTAAATACGCATTATTTTGTTAGGATTGTACCATACATCTAGGAATTTTTAAACGTAAATGTTCATCAGACAGTGAGGCAAATGCAAGGCCCATGACCAAGGTCAAGGTCACACACATTTGTTGGCACAATGCCATTACATTGAAGAGTTTTTCTGCACCAAACCATAAACAAAATTAATTTGGCGGGGGATATCAATTTAACGAATGTTCTTCTGTATTTATTATTTATTTATATACGAATTAACAAATGCAAAACCCTACACTGCAGTATATACGTGTATGTACATTTTATCAACTAATCTAGGGTTTGCGGCTCTTCAGCGCTACCACGACAAGTCTCAGCGACAAACAAAAACACCCCGATCCCTCACCTCATCAACACCCCCACCACCCCAATCCCCGTGACCATAGACACGCTCATCCGGGTCACCAAGCCAACTCAGGCCACGTCCATATCTCTGTCAACAAGAACGTGACTATCGCGCACCACGTTCACCATGGCGACGATCACGTGGGCGGACCCCGCCCCCTGTTGTTGTTGTTTAGCTGGCTGTTCGCGAAACCCGCCCACCTGAAGAAATTCATCGACTTCTACACGGAACATGGCTTCGATGTGATGACAGTGCGAGTATGTACCAACTCTATTTGGAACACCGGGGCTGATACATGTGCGTAAAGTGTCGTCTCAGATTAGCCTGTGCAGTGCGCACAGGCTTATATGGGACAACACGTTGTGCGTAGACTGAACTTTCGCTTAGAAGAGACTTCTTTTAAACTCTAAATTCCATGCAAGCGGAAAGTGTCGTCCCTGATAAGCCTTTGCGGTCTGCACTGGCTCATCTGGGACGACAGCCCACGCGCAAGCGTAATAACATGCTATAGGATACACGTGTGTATGAAATCATAAGAAGACCTTTAACGGTAGACTCAAGAAAAAACACTATTGTGCATTCTCCAACAATTTGATGATCATTATTCTGTATTTTCTCTAGAATATAAAAACAGTCATTATAAATAATTGCAATTAAACATATAAATCCATTATTTAAAAAAAGAAACTTTGTTTTCCATTTTAATTAAACAATTTGTAGTATGTAAGGATGACACCTATGCATGCTGACAACGCTGAATTACCGATATTTATCAAACTATGCTTTTAATACTGGTATAAATTGTGTTGGTTTGTAGATTTCTTCATAGTTATATGAATGGAAATTAACAGAGGCCCACTGGCCCATTGTCCATAAACTGTGAATGGGCCCCTAGATTTTCTGAGTTATATAATATGTCTCCTGTTAGAGAAGTACTGGAAGAACGAAGGTGGAAAACCATGGCAACTTAGTAAGTTTCTATTCCTCTAGTAATTTAGTTATGGATTTTTAATGCACATCATTTTCCGTTCAAGGTCACCCTGTTCCAACTCGTTCGGCCCAAAGCCGTACAGAGTCTCATGAAGCACGTGCTTGACCTCTGCTACGAAGGTCACCGTCGAGAGCAGCCGCTGTTGTGCCACTTACTCTCCGTCGGCGGATACATGCACGGCGAGCTCCTAACGCACGTGTATAGCTTCGGCGAGCGCTACCAGGACTTTGACAAACGCATGTTCGGCAATATATACGACAGCCCGGTCGACTTTTACGGGATTCCCCACGGCGTCGCCCGGGCGATGACTGGCAACGAGGAGCGGATGCGGCGGATCGAAAAAACGCTGATGTGGTATATGGAGAAATTCCGACCCGTCACGAAACAGTATGTCAACGCGTCCGAAAACATGCATAAGAACAAACTTAACACGCCGGCGCTGTTCCTGTATTCGCAAAGCGACCCAATCATCAACCCGGCGCACATCGAGGCCATAGCGCATGCTTGGCGCGCAAGGGGAATTCAGGCACCGACCGCCTTCTGGGAGCGCGCCCCGCACGTCACTTCCTTCAAGATGTACCCAGATGAGTACAAGAGTCATGTGATCAATTTCATTTGGGGAACCGGTCTGCCGGGTCATAGGTTTCCGAAAAGCTAGCCAATATACGCCGCTGCTGCGAGCGATGATAGGGAACAACGAATCATGCAAATGACCAATGCATGAGAAAGAACACATTTGTGCATAGATTACTATGAAAACAACAGAAAAAAACTGTTTGATAATTGCATGTCAATTCGTTGGTATGCATGTTTTTGTTGTTAATTGTTTTTGATTGAGTATCACTTCTTTGGTTTTGACGGGTTACTGTTAAAATGCTCAGAGTCACCTGTATGCACGTTCAGTGTAAACATCTAAATAAGGAACAACATGGCTATAACTATGTTAATGTAAATTGCAACATTATTTTATTAGTGTTTGTTTTTAATTTTTATGCATAGTATTTAACGGGTTTGAAACTACGAAATAAGTGTTTGTTCGTTTAAAGCTTTCCATGAAAATTATTACAACTGCATGTATGTATGAGGGGCATTTAATAAACGCTGCCAATCAACTAGTGAAGTATTAAATAGCTCCACCATGGATAAAACTGTTCATCATGTACATAATTGTTCTGTTATTTTTTTACATTCAATAAATGTTTTATAGATTTGTAATTCGCATTCAGTATACACATTAATACTCAAGACTGACATGTGGACTAAAAAAACTACCGCAGTAAGCCATTCTACAAAACATCGTTCCGCTCGTTCGTGTTACCAAATATATTGTACAATAGTGTTTAATATTTCCTTATTTTTGTGCTTGGCACCTCTCATACTTACAATGTTAATTCAATGTTATCAAAAATACCACGACATCATCACGGAAAATGTCATCATCCGTTGACAACCACATGTTGTTAACATATAATGGGTCATTTGTCGTTACGTAACATCCAATTGACTTCAATGCAAACCGTTCGCCTGACGTGATACTTTGTAGACAAGAAAAATAACGTACCAAAGAGAGCCGCATGTTGGGTTAAAAATTGGACATCGCTCAAGACACAAGGCTGTACAGGGACTTATGAAGCACGTGCTCGACCTCTGCTACGAAAGTCACCGTCGGGAGCAGCCGCTTCTGTGCCACGCCTCCTCCATCAGCGGCTACATGGCAATATAGTCTACAACCCGGTCCACATTGACGGGATTCCCCACGGCTTCGCGTGGGCGTTGACTGGCGACGAGGAGCGGATGCGACGGATGGAAAAGACGCTGAAGTGGTATATGGAGAAATTCCGACCGGTCACGAAACAATGTGCCAACGCGTTATAAAAGATGCAAAAAAAACGAACTGAACACGCCGGCGCTCTTCCGGTATTGGAAAAGCGACCCAATCATGAACATGGCGCACATCGAGGCCATATCGTATTCTTGGAGCACAAGGGGCATTCGGGCGGCGCCGCACGTCTATCTCTTCAAAATATATCCTAACGAGTACAAAAGTCATGTGATCAATTTTGTTTGGGGAACCGGGTTGCAGGGATATAGGTTACAAAAAAATGGAGAAAGCTTCCAAACTCTTAATCGACGAACTGTTTTTGTTCCATTTGAGTTCAGACAAAACTTAGCAGTGTTCATGCCTTCATAATTACGATAACACGTTATAAAGTAAAAGAAAAGAGATTAAGAAATGCCGTCGATTCCAAGTGCATCTGACGTCATAGTTTTCACTTTACCGTAATTATTTCAGAAAAAGTCGTCAGCCCATCCTTTATTAGATGTATGTTTCAAGGTCAAAAGCACGCACATGTTTTCTAAGTACGTTCATACACATCAAACAAAGGTACATGACATACAGATCAAACAATATGTTTTTCGAAATATATACGATGAATTACGAGCGTATTACGTGAAATTTACTGACGACCCTTAACGCGAAATCCTGGATCAGCTGTAAAAGCTATCATCAAATAACATAGCAACCGGAAATAATATTTCTTTTAAAGAACTTTTGTTTCAAATATATTATTTGTCATTGTCATGTTGAATGAATTCCTACATGTCATCTCATCCACTACTATACGACGAAAATGTTGAAATGGAGCATATTGATTCAGTGTTTTCCTTTTGTTCCATTTCGAGGGACGGCGTCCGCTTTTTAGCCGTGACTCGAGCCTTTGGTGTCAGTGCTCGTGCGGAGTCCCGGCTCGCGACTTGCTTGCGCGCGTAGAATCGCGGTAGCGCCATAGCGCGGAACCGGAAGCCGACCGGACGCCGTGCCCGTTTTGTCTGCTTGCAGTACATCGGACTGAGTTGTAAGTAACCGTCGGTTTCGAACGTCGGAGGCACCAGGGAATATTCAAGGTTCCTGAACCTCGGATCTTCCACTGATTTTGTGTAAAGGTTAAACGTGCAGTCGTCCAGTTTACCTGTCAATCTCTGGTGATCGTACAAACACTCTTTTATTATAGAACTTTGCGTATGTTTCGGTCCGTTAGGTTCCTTTTTAGACGCACTGTATGTTTTCTTCTTAGTTTTCGCATTCGCACGAGTGTCTTCCTTTTGGGCTTCTAAATAGAAACACAAAATATTCAAAGGCGGCGCGAGACGAGCATTTATGAAAAACGGATCCACTTCCGGTGGTTCCTCGACCGGAACTGGCATGTGCTCGGTACCAAACCGGGCGACGAAAGCGTCTTTCATGCGCTGGTATCCGATATCCCAACTCTCGTGCCACTTCCGCCTATGCTTGAGCAAATCTATAAAGGCGTACCGGTTTTTGTTGAATGAGGAGCGGAAACGGCGCCTTTGATCGTTTATGTACTTCGTCTGTACGTCTAACATGCTCTCTTGCATGTTATTGTCGTAAAGCAGAACGCGCGACAGTTTGGTTTTCGGCAGGAGGCTCTTGTTTTCCTTCGGGTAGTGCGGTGCGATTGTCGGCGGTTTGTGGAGGTACGCGGTCTTGTCGCGACCTTTCTTTCCGATCGCTGGCAATGGCTCCACCTTCGAGAACGGCATCTCCTTCGGATGTGTGTAACCTACATTTTACAAAATGACGGTTTAACATTTTAACACTAACATATTAAGTAAAAAAATATTTTAAATAGTTTAGACAAAAATGCATTGCGAATTCGTGCCTTGAGAGAATTGCGTATCAATACAGAGTCTCGATATATGGTATACTTACGCAGTGCATTACTTTATATACCAGACATTGTTTCATGTATATCCAGTCAAATAATACGGGTATATTAGAAGTATTGTCGTCAGCATACAGAGCTATTGCTGTACTTGAATTGAACCATTTACGCATGCAAGTATACATTTTTCTACAAATCTAACGATGCGAACTATATTGACTGAAGTCATGTGAACCCCATTG
Organism: Dreissena rostriformis; assembly: GCA_007657795.1. Taxonomy (NCBI): domain Eukaryota; kingdom Metazoa; phylum Mollusca; class Bivalvia; order Myida; family Dreissenidae; genus Dreissena; species Dreissena rostriformis. Next base: position 67,044 of record VMBQ01002234.1, read on the forward strand.
GAACTAAAATCGATTAGTATGGCTTAGTAAACGTAAAAAATATCTTTGCTTCACTTACTACATCAATTATTTACTCGAATATTAATATCCTCGGAGGCATGTTTCCCCTTTAAACAAATGGAATGGCTCATTGGGTGAAACTTGAAATAAGCATCCAAAAACTGATGGACTTAGATATAACATAGGCAAAGACTGTGAAATGGAATTAAATTCGTACGTTCGTCTTTTAAATGCATTTTTTTTTCACTATACAAGTGGTGTATACGTTTCCGTGTATCTGTTATACTTTAATATAATCAGTCAGTATTTTGCACTTGTTTTTTCAACACATTTATACGATTTATTCCCCTTAGACCGTATTTTCAAGCTAGAATTAAAAAAATCATAAATACAATCGGTAATTTGCCTACCGCAAGTCACAAAACGTGTATGCGAGTGTTGTGACAGCCAACGCGAAGAATAAAATAGTTTCTTTTCGTTTTTTAGAGTTTTACACACTGCACTCACAACATTTAAAATATACCCCATGACAATCACTGCGGGAACGATTTCCAAACCTTTGAATTACATTATGTGCAAATCATACGAAGGATAGGGCGAATACACAATTACTGACTGCGTAGTTTTAAATTGAATTGAAAGTATTCAGATCTGAAATTTTCAACACCGTAACTGTAAAAATAAGGTTTTAGTTATTTAATTATTATTTGGGGGGGGGGGAATCCTTTATGTATATCAAGAGAAAATTTGGTATTTTATATTTAGTAATATAAAATAAATACGTGTTATCCTATCATATAAATTTACGTTTAATGCCAATGCCATGAACTTAGAAGCAAATATTATGAAGCACATCGCTTTATTGAAGCATTTAATTAATGAACGTTCAAAATGTTGAGTTAAAATAGTAACAAATTTTAACGCACATTTTCCGGTTTTTATATGAAGAAAAAAACTCAAAAAAGTAAGCTTATGACTCCGTAACTGTGAAATGAATCTTGAATGAAAACTGAAAACATGGCTTATATTATGATGCAGAACACGTTGTTAGGTTATGTTATAATGGAACTATTTTTTATTTATCGTGTTTCATCTATTATGCACCAGTATAAAATGCATACGCATCAGAACTCAAAATTATTGTTTTATGTACAATTTAAAAACTCAAAAATGAAACAAATCACAAATACAAAGTGCAATTTATTAATATCTTACCTTCTTTACCCTGCGTGTTTCCAATCCAAAGTATGTTGCAACTTCATTTGAATTCATACGAATTTAGTTATTCAGAGCTGTAGGGTTATTTACACCGATGACTTTCTAAAGGAAGCTACTTTAGGGTATTAACTTGTATTCCAAGTCAATGAAACTGACATAAAACGCCAGCTAAAGTATCCAACCGGTCTAATGAAAGGGAATTAATAATAAATCAACACATGAATGTAAGATTTTTCAATGATTGATTCAATGATTTATTCACATCTTATTTAACATCCATAACACTTAATCAACAAGAATATGAACACGGGAGTAAAACCGGAGAAAAAACATCTAATTCGGTCTGCGACCTTTATATATATGATGTATCCGATCTTATCCGAATGTCTGATCCGAATTAACGGTTGACTGCAAACAAATAAAACTTTTAACGATACGTGAGTAAATTGAAAATTAATTGCGAATATCACCAGATCTCAGCCCAACACTAACTTTGAAAGATGCATGCATCGCTGACGTAGACTATATGTGTCATGTTCTGAGAAAACTGGGCATAATGCTTGTGCGTAAATTGTCATCCCATAAAAGCCTGTGCAGCAAGTCCGCACAGGCTAATCAGGGACAACAATTTCCGCTTTTAAGGAAGTTTTCGTTTAAATTATGTCTCTTCTTAGCGAAAATCCCGTTTAGGCGAAAAGTGTCGTCCCTGATTAGCCTGTGCGGACTGCACAGCCTAATCTGTGACGACACTTTACGCACTGCATTATGCCTAGTTTTCTCAGAACACGACACTATATTGCGAACCTTGAGCACATTTTAATAACATACAGGACGGAAATAAACCTGCTGCTATGGCATCCACAAAAACAACAACAGAACCGACTTAATCTACAAGAATCAATGCAAACGAGTATAGTCTTAATCTATATAATAATAGTTAAACATTTATTTCAAAAGTTTGTGTTTTAAGCCCTGTCACAACGTCACAATATTTGATACAATATCGTTGGATTGATTGTGGAAGTGCTAATCGTGAACAATCGGTATTTACAATATTCGGATTGCATCTTTTTACTTGTACCCACGGTTTTTAAAGGATATCAACGACACATGATAGAGTTTGCAAACCGATGTGTCACGGTAAAACTACGCAAGCGTCCGGCATACGATACGGAAGCAGACAAGTAAAAACGATTTGTTTTTCAAGTTTATTCTAATAATGCAGCAATATAAAAAAGATTCATCAATATTAACCAACGAATATCCAATGGTTATCTAGATTCTCTACGCTTTAAGACGATTTAAACACCATAATTAATGCCTCGTGTATAACCGTGACACAAGAATAATTATGTCTACAGGCAACGCGTCTAACCGTACAGGAAACTCGATTTACCTTACAGGCAACGCGATAGACCGAACTGACAACACTATCAAATGTACATGCAAATCGAAACAACGTACAGGCAACGCTATAAATCGTCCAAGCAACGCGTTAAATCGTACATGCAACGCGATAAATCGTACAAGCAATTGGATAGATCGTACAGGCATCGCAATAAATCGTACAGGCACCGCTATCGCCGTAGTTGCAACGCGATATATCACACAGACTACGCGATTAATCAAACAGGCAACGCTATAACCCGTATATGCAACGCGATTAATCAACCAGGCAACGCTAGATGCAACCCTATATAACCCGTATACGAAAAGCGATATACCATACAAACTACGCGATTATTCAAACAGGCAATGCTATAAGCAACCCTATATAACCCGTATATGCAACGCGATTAATCGTACAGTGCACGCGATCCAATCATAGCGATGTCGTATCCAACGTGATCGCTGAAGATCCTACTAGAATCGTACCTAAACAGCAATCCGTAAAGTGTTTAGCAAGTCATATAATACAGTCTTGTTGTAAAGATAACACCATGACATCGGTCACTATTCATCAAAGGCAGGAACGGCTACAAATGTCTCTAATACAAACAGAATAACCATACGTTTTGGAAAAGTCATGCTATCATGCCTCACGATATGCTTATACTGTTTTGAACATCTTCCACAAATGTAGTACCGCTATACAACCCATACAATTAATAATAAACCAAGAGTCTTGAAAAATCTACGGAAGCGTGTGAGGACCTTCTTTGATGCGATGAATTGTGCCAAGTCTAATTATTTTGTACGCTTCCTTATGAACCACGCTTCACCACGATTTCGTAAATCTCGGGCAATCGTATATAATAATTTTTATACTAATTATGTATGAAACTTATTTTTTCCACCGTTCTTAATATCTTATATATATATATATATATATANTAATACAAAAATAATAATAAAACAACACAGCACAAGAGAAAAGATAACTGACAAAGAAGTATCGAAATAAAAGTATTTTCACATTGACGTATAAAGTAACAGCAGACTTTAGCAGAAAAAACATAAACATGTGCAGATTAACATAAGCAGACACTTCTTTAAATATGATCAGACATTCATTTATGAAGCGCACACCGTTTTGATATACTTATTGACGTTAAGCAAATTGTAAAAATGTATTAACGACTAACATTGAGCTTAAAAATATTACACGCGCTTCATCCTGGTCCAATGTCTAAGGAAGCAGGCTACAATCCATTCTGTGTTAGTGGCACAAGAATCTCGTGCAGACTTTTAAACCTAGGGTCGTCCGTTAGATTTGTATACGCGCTCGGAATGATGTCAGCTAGCACCCCGCGGTCGTCCACTGTGTGGTACACTTCCATTTTACCGTTTTTGTCCTTGACCTTGAAAATTACGTGCCGTTTGTCGTCTGATAAAATCGGGAGCTTGATGTCACTCAATGACGCCTTGCGCTCTGCTCTCATCGACGCAGACGACGGCGTTTCCCTTTCTTGGGTCGCCTCGTTAACCGGAAACGAAAATGGACGCGCGTTATTTTGAAGGCTCGGCAACGTCACTTCAGATGAATGTTCTTTGTCCTGTGTCGAGCTTTTGTGCGCAGAGCTAGAATTCAGAAGTGACTGCATGTGTCCGTGCCTTTTCATCATTCGAGTTGCGAACGATTTGTGGTTGAGATCAATGATGCGCGAAATCCGCTCCTTCTCTATTCTAATGTTTGCCAATTTGATGTCTAGCATGTGCTCCTGAGTGGCATTATCGTAGAGCAGAACTCGGGACAGTTTCGACTTCGGCAGTATTGATCGGCGCTGGTTGCCGTAATTCGGCGCAATGCGCGGGGGTCGGTGCATATACTTGACGTTCACTTCCTCTTTCGGCTGCTTCAGGCTGTTTCCCTTCCCAGAACTTCCGGATCTCGCCATTTCAACCGATCGTCTGAAGAGAAAAAAATCAATTAAATAACGTCAGTGCTCTTAAAATCACCAACATATGCGAAACATCACTCGTTTTTATGTTTGTCTACTAACATATATACGTTTATTATGCGCCTCTGTCCTCTGTATAACATTTATTCTTACAATAAACCGCATTTGTAATTGAATATATTGTTCATATTTTTTTCCTAATTATCTATTGTATGTCACTTAAAAAAAGCCATAACAGTGTTAACATGTTTCGTTGCTTCTCTCTCATTGCGTCTTACTTCGCTATAAAGCAATTCTTTTGAAAGACTCTATTAAATAAGTACAACCGGTAGGTGAGCGAACAAACATACGAGCCTCGCTCTGGGAAAACTGGGCGTAATGCAAGTGCGTAACGTGTCGTCCCTGATAAGCCTGTGCAGTCCGCACATGCTAATCAGGGACAACACTTTCCGCCTTTACGGGCTTTTCGTTTAGAAGATACCTCCTTTAAACGAAAAATTCCTTAAAAGCAGAAAGTGTCGTCCCTCATTAGCCTGTGCGGACCGCACAGGCCTATCTTGGACGACAGATTACGCACATGCAATTAGCACAGTTTTCCCAGAACGAGGCTCATATATAAACACCTTAGTAAGACAATATTTTCGCATACCACCTTTTTTTTAATAAAACGGGGATCACTTTCTTCACCAGCGCGCAAGTTAAGATCCATTTTTTTATACATTTATATTTGTACTTAAGTTTTAGAGCAAATTTTTTAGTTAAAGATCGAAATAGCTTAAATATATCATTTGCTAAAATAGGTAATTCACATGTTTCCGCGAAGTTTGTGATCTCATCAAGTAATATAAAATAAAATCATCCACTTCTTTGATCCCGTCGCTTACCTAAGGGAAATCTTAAATCAAGTTGTTCTTAAATGACACTTTCCGATCAATTGTTCTGTTCGAAATCAAATGTGTTCTGCTTACAAACGGATAAAATATCAATAATTTGAGCTATATTTCTGTGTTTTTAACATTTTTTAGTTAACGATCTAAATGCGAAATAGCTTGAAGAAAGTTTTGCTACAATATGTTATTTCATTAAATTTAATGAATAAATGACTTGTTTTTTGTCAATTTATGAGAGTGTTAAATATGACCGACGATTCCCTTTTATTCAAAGATATGTGAGAACATAATACCGTGTCGAAAACTATTATTGTACGCAACCGTTTGTACAAACAGAATATGATAACTAAAAAAAATATGTACCTTAATTTGAATACCAAAGTTTAATATCTCCATATGATATAATCTATCACACTTCTATTAACGTACACACGACAAAAACGTACGTGTGCACGTGATATGGAACTTTGTTAACATGAATATATTGAAATGCGAGCAGCAAATTTTAAGAGTCCTCTTGTAATGGTGACTATATAAGTTCTTAGTGATGAATATCTACTTATCAAATATGAGTAGTAAGCACTTATTAACCGTTAAGGGACGGTGCAAGCAGTTGGTTAGAGGGTGACATTTGACTAAATCAACGCAAATGCAAAGGCCATTCGTAGCGACCGTTCCGAAATATTGTCTTCATCAGTTATACATGTACTTATGTTTATCTTCTCTACTTCAGTATTTGAGTGTCCCTGTATCACTTTTGTTTCGATAAGACATACTGATGTAATTTCTGAAATGATAGCCGAGATTTGCATGTTTATACGTGTTTAACAAGCAAAATAGGATGATAATGATGATAATGATGATGATTATGGTGGTGGTGGTGGTAGTTGTTGCAATGGTGGTTATGATGATGATGCGGAGGAGGACGAGGAGGGGACGAAGAACAGAAAGAGGAGGATGAAGATGTCGCTTAAATGTAGTAGCGATAGCAATTTTGAGTGGGTAGATAAATTTGGCTCATAATGTAGACTATTATAGATTTTTAAAGATGAGTACAAACTTGACAAATCTAGCATGTCATTCATCTTTTTTTTGCAGAACACAGTTTGATCTATTCGGATATCGAGGTGGCTGTATAAATCATAGTGACGCTTTAAGTGATGTTTGCGGAGCAATGTTTATTTAGGAATTATGAGAGTGTATTTTAATATACACAATCCATTTGTATGTTTGGCTTTCGGGTTTGCGTTATAAACACTTAGTGTATACGATAAGGTTATTATTGGCGTATTAAAACGATGAAAATAATATTATTTGATAAAGTGAAGAGGGGTGGAAGTATGGCGGCGCGACCGAGACAATTTTCGCGCTTTTCGGAATGATTTGCAAAAACCTCTCAGAACCTACATTTACATTCGTTCCTAGTAATTATTTGTGATTCACAATGTTTCCCTTTTTTGCATTATTTAATGTAAGTTAAACGTCTTGTTCAAAGAATCATTAATTTGGGCAATTGTACCGCGTTGCAGTGAATGCAATAAGTGGCTAATGAGATGAGAATGAAAATACAAAATGAAATGAAAATGATATAATCATCAACCTCCGATACAGAACGGATGAAAATAATCTTATTATCCGTGACGAAGCAACAATTTTGAAACGAGTTTATAATTAAATTGATTGTGGCCCAACGGATCGTGAAATCTACTGATCTACGATCAAAATTAATAAAAATCAAGGAGCGACTTGCAAATTAAACAAATATTTGCAGCAAAGTAAATGTGCACATTTATAATGCGCGCTGTGCGCTATTTAAAAAAATTCCCTGGAAAGTATCCATACACAAGCGCCTTTTGCCAGATATGTGCAGAGCATTCGATCTCAAAGATCAATATGGGTTCAGATATTAACAAATTATCGCTGTTAACGATGAAATAAGCAACACAGTTTGTGATTCCCGATACATAAACACAAACAAATTGAGATTAAGCGAGGCGCCAGGGCTTGAAATTACTGACTCGATGTGTAACGGATCGAATAACGCGTGGTTTAAATTGTGTTTTCTAGAATCAGAAAATCGAACTGGATAGGGATTGTACCTTTGATTTTGTAACCACATTACATGTTTATGCAAATTGTGATTAAATATTATGATTCAAAAACATAGTGTGATATGTATGGTTATTGTGAGATTGATTACAACACCAACAATGATGATGATGACAACGACGACGATCAAGAAGAAGATGATGACAATGGGAATTATGATGATGATGATGATGATGATGATGATGATGATGATGATGATGATGATGATGATGATGATGATGATGGTGGTGGTGGTGGTGGAAGTAGAAATAGAAGTAGAAGAAGTAGAAAAAGTAGCAGAAGCAGCAACAGCAGCAGCAGCAGTAGAAGTCATAGTACTACTAGTAGTAGTAGCAGTATTTGTTGTTGTTGTTTTTATCTCTGTTGATTTTTTTTTTAATATTGTTACTATTGTTATGATTATAAAAATGATGACGATTATCGTTATTATTATTGTTATTATTATTTAATATTTTTTTTAATTATTACTATAATTATTCTAATAAAGTAAATAAATACTATCAACAATTACCTTGCGGTTCAGGCAATCACATACGGTACATTAAATCCTCTGGTAATAAAAACTATTTGAAGCGAAAGACATGCATACTTAATAACATGCCCTAAGTTAATAATGTTCCAGTCTTAAAATCAACTTTTGAATAGCGAATTCAATAAATTTCGCTAAAAAATAAAAATAAATCTATCTTCTATTTATGCCTTACAAACAACCGCGCCTTGCAAATTTAATACAGCCTATTTATTTCCTCTTTAATGAAAATGCTTTAAATACACCACAATGCTATTGATCCACCGTACAATAAAATCAACTTCTGTCGTCGGGGCGATATGTAGGAGTTTTAATTATGAACGCATTAAGGAGAGAATTTGCGAGGCAAATGAAACGAATGTAATTTACTTTCTATGTAACCCGATCTTTTAAACTCTTGTTTGCGATTTAATCCTTCTTCAGTGTAAAGAATTAGACGCCATTAACATTTCTCTTCAGTATAAAGTGAGGTAAAATGTATAACTGATGTTTACTCATTTAATTATTTATATGAAGTTATATCATAATAATAATTTCATTATTATAAAATTTATATTTAATACTGTTTTTTTTACGTCGATACTTAAATATGTGTAGCATGTCTCAAACATATTTTACTATAACATATTAATTAATTAAAACAAACCCGTCACCCCTGAAATCCACAATCGAACATTGAAAAATGTGCATACATTTGCTGTGTGGTCTTTTAAAGGGCCACCGATTGCATAATAGCCAATGCCACAAATATGCATCATAATTCATAGGGGGCTCAAACTGCTACCATAATAAGTATATGGCTCGGAAGATCAAGTTATTATAGTTAAAACCGGATTCAGTGACGCGGCCAAGTGACCTGGTTCGATCCCCACACAGAACGCGTTCTCGGGACCTTTCCACAGACCCAAAGTACAGGTTTCGGACTCGAGTCCGCCTTAATAGGCCTACGGTCTGTGCAACACATTTACATTAAGAAAGTTTAACATAAACGACTATTTTCCCTAAATTTCGTTAAATTAATCTTGCACAATCACCATAAATAATATATGGTGATTGCATATGTAAAATATGAACAGCCCAGACAAAAAAAAAATGACAACGATGCTTTGAATTAAATGTCGCATATCGATATATGCTAGAATTTGTTAATGCAAATATTGTACTTACTACTATAACTTGTCCCACGCGAAACACATGTACTAAAAAAACTGTCCCTTAACACTTGTCTGAAACCTGCCTCAGTGATTTAACATTTTTAGAGGAATGTTTAATTTATTGTAACATGTTACACAGGTTATCTAACATTTGAAATGATATATCTACCCACACGATATATTCCCCTCAATTCATCATCGTAATTAAAGTTTCGCAATTATCCAACTACGATATGGGCAATAGTTTCAAGAGTTTTCCATTTGAAATGGACGGGTAATCGATTGTCATATTTAAGCATGCCAATGATGAATGTACGATGCGATTCGATATTTATCTAACAAAGTGTGCAAACAAATTCGAACCCACAGGTTGGAATAAAAGCAAATCTAGAAATGTGCGACTTTTATGTGACAATGTTTTTGTACACCGTTTTAGTACCGCCCTTTGTTCCATGTATTTTCGATAATTTTGTTCTTTCATAAGACTATTATCCTTTGACAAATGGACGGGATTTTACCGAGATACGAAGATATTTACATTGTGCATCGACGTTCAATAGAGTTGTGGATTTGAACGCGCCGAAAACGACTGACAGCACTTGTGTGATGAATAGCGTTCGAACACCAGTCTTTGCTTTATACTTTTGTACAATAGGAGACATTGAGTGCGATAATTAATTATTTATGTATTCAAATCTAGCAGAAAAATATAAGTTGAAAGAAAACACTTCGTTTGTTAACTTAAATATTAAAAGAATAAATATAGAATGCCAATAAAGCACGTGTAACAATCGTTTCTTAATTATAACAAGATTATAAGCGCACTAATAAAAGGACCAATGCACCACAGGCACTCGGAAATTAGCTGCTACCCCCTCCCGACAGCTGCTACCCCTTCCCAAAACCCTCACATTGTCCATTTGTTAAAAACAATAACAAAACAAGAAACGAAAATAGTGCATATATCATAAAATAAAAATTAAACTTAGTGAACATTGACTTACATAAAAACATGTTAATAATAATATGCAAACATTGTGTTCAATAGTTGGAAAGCTGATTCTCGCAACAGATTGGATATGGATGGATATACATGTCAGTAAGTGTTAACTTAGTTTAAGGTTGATTGTATGCGATGTGTAATTACACCGTGAAAGATTGTCAAATCGAATTATGCATGATTGCAATGTGTTTTCGTGGTAGCCAGATCGATTCTAGTAAATGTTTTTGCAAGTTTACTGTGTGATGACCGCTTTATGGTAGACTTTTGTGAACAGACGTGGATTTATTACTTTAGTGAGATGTATTATGCGTTGTTTGATACCAAGGTATTGCCAATCGGTTGAAAATTGATGGAGCAGTGAGCTTCGGAAATGGTGTGCCGAGATCAGCATGTTAAGGGTCGAAGTAACATACCTTGTCATAATCGACTCACTTTTTTTTTATTGTGTATAACACATGGACAATTTGCGTTTTGGGAGGGGTAGCAGCTGGGGGTGGATAGCAAGGGGGTAACAGCTAATGCAGATTGTCTGCGCAATGTACAACATACCGTAAGTACATGACAGAAACTCATAATTATGTGCTCACAAATTTAAGAATTACATATTTGTAGATGGAAATACTTTCTTTTCGAACTTTTTATTCCCACAAATGTGAATGTGTATGCATAAAATGTTATTTTTTGTGTAGTTTAAATGTGTAATATGAAAGACGAATCTGGTGCTTTTTTGAGAACTTCTTGCAACGGTTGCTTCCCATAAACAGTTTACATTAACTAGAGCGAACTCGGAAAGGACAGATGGGAGGGGGGGGGGGGNATTTGTCTGTTCGTCGGATGTTTACAAAACAGAATATAGTCCAATTAAGGACTGTTACTTTATCAAGATTTTTATAAGCGTGGATGCTTCTGCATCCGTGTATTTTGGTGCATTTTCCCGAAATCAGCGGAGTTATGACTATTTTATTAGAAATAAAATAAAAGTAAGAAACTTCTGGTTGTCAACCGGGTCCTATGTCAGTTTTAAGAACTAATTGCTGTTTATCTTTTTTTATTTAGCATGAAACACAAGTCAATAAAAGCGTATGCGTAATGTGTGCATTGAATATTTAATAGACATCAGTGTGTGTTGCCAGGCAAGTCTTATGAGTTTCGTTTCGTCTGCAGAATAAAGAAAAAGAAAAACGCACAATGTTACATAATATTTGTGCTATAATAAATGTATAAACTCGCCATACCTTGATTCTAAAGACGGCAACTCTATATTAATAATGGGCGGTAATTCCATACTCGGCTGAGTTCCTTTCTTGAGCATTCAACAATTCCAGCGAGGTGACTGTGTAATGACAGTATAATATAACAATTGTCGGCGATTTCACATATAGTCAGTCCTTTCACATTAACATATAATCGTTCAATTTTTCGAAAACATAATTTCGTATCTAAAGTTTTATGAGATATATCCTTTTGTCTTATTTTCAATTTAATTCACTTGCATGTTTCATAAATTCCAATTTGTGTTTGACTTCTTTTGCCTAAGCTAGAATTATTCAAAATATGTTAAATAAACATCAATAATGAACACTGTTAACACGATTTTATGAGCAGTTTGTTATCTTAATTCTATATCATAGTTAAAAACTTGTTTAAAACTTTACTAACAAAATCATTAAAATACGAGAACGTTCGTCAAACTATCAAAACTGCGGTGAAATAAATTGTTTTAATAATTGCCCCAGGAATATGAACTGAGATAGTCTGACATTTCGTTTTGAAAATTAATTCTGTATATACACGCCATGGAAAACTGTAAAGGCAGGTATAATAGTTTTCTCCGTGATATATTCATTGTCAGTTTGTTTGTGTCCTCGGACAATCATACGGTTTGTCACACTTCGCGATTTATAGTCGGTGGCTTTTAGGTTGCCATAATACGGACAATTATGACAATAATAAGAGAAATGAAAAGTTTTTTTATTATTGTTTTGTGCCGGCGTATTTAGTAATTTGTTAAGCTCGCAGACGACATCGATGTTACCGTCGGGCCTACAAATTAAACAGACGGGTGATGGATGATGATTACACGTACGTGTAACTTGACACAAGTACGTGTTATTTGTTTATGTCAGTTATATGGTAAAGGTGAATTTAATAATTCAATAAAAAAAATCGATTGTTTGTCTTATCTTCCAGCCGTAATGTTGATAGTTAAGACTTTGTTATACGTGTATATTGGTCTGCAAAATATAGTGGCATTATGGCATACTTGAATTAGTTTGACTGACATTGGTAAGTTTATTCAAAGAACTACAAATATACATTAACATGTATATTTTAATTTTTGAAGTACTTTGACCTAAGTTTTTTTATCTTTAATAAAGGAACTACCAGACCTCAAAAACAGAGACAACCAGACGACATAACAGACACGTTGCAGTTTTGTTTATTAAAATTAAAATATCAATGTTGTTATTATTAAACTGAAATGTACTCTTAACATTTTTTTATTTTTTGTACAGAATAAATACTTAAACTTTAGGTGCATAGGAAACTGTAATAGCACTGTGGGCTACCATAACATTTCCAAATTTGTCGGACACCATACTTATAGATAAAATGATAATGATACATTTAGACGAATATATGTATATACGAGCCTCGCTCTGTGAAAAGGGGGTTTAATGCATGTGCGTAAAGTGTCTTCCCAGATTGGCCTGTGTAATCCGCACAGGCTAATCAGGGACGACACTTTCCGCTTTGACTGGATTTTTGCTGATAAGAAACTTTCTTCAAACGAGAAATATCATAAAAGCGGAAAATGTCGTCCCTGATTAGCCTGTGCGGACTGCACAGGCTAATCTAGGACGACACTTGACGCACATGCATTAAACCCCATTTTCACAGAGCGAGGCTCATATGTATCTTTATTTTAGAAGAGCAACTTTCTAGGGTTCGCAGTCTCATAAGCGACTCTTTTTTTTGTAAACTCAAAATATCTTAATATTCAAATCTTCTTCTCGATCGCCGCTATTCCTGTCCGTATAGCTTTTCATGAAGATTAACCGATTACGGCCATACCTTTTCCATACAATGGTCCTATGAATTCCATAATGTATAATATAACACCATGTTATTTTCATGCATAAATAATTCAATATACATCATTCCAAATAACAAATGGACCCCCACCTTAGTATTTCTGATACTACCATACAATTTAATGGTCTGCATGACGTCAGCAAGTAACAAAGTGACTCTCATACCGTGAACAACGCAACTCTCAATTATCTATTATATTCAATTTTTTAATGCATTTTTCGTATTTAAATATTCATCCATGTACATTTTATAATTAATTATTTATTAATATATACAAACTAATTATTATTATTTTTGAGTCTTAGGCTCATGGCACCAGCACTTCATATTATCGTGTTTCATGATCCGAGTGAAATAAGAGTTTTGACTCGACTATACGGTCGACTCTTAACCATCAGAACGTGCGGGCTTTCCCCAAGTTTTTTAGGGCCACCCTATAGATGCACTTTACGAAGAGGCTAATGGACCCGTACATTAACTTCGAAATACACACGGCCTTTCCAACAAGGCGTTTTAAGCAGCGGTACCACCATGTGCCAGAAGTCCTTGTTGCTACAGGGCTAAACAAATCAAATCAGACTGACATTGTATAATAAAAATATATATTGTATCTGACGACAGCTGATTCGAAATATAACATACATTACAGCGAGACAATAAGACAATAACATGTTCTTAATTCAATGCATATTCTGTTATTTGTTCTTTAGCTTAGCTTTGAAGCTTTGATGATTTTGATATAATATAACATCTAGAAATGTGTCCGAAGGGCACGGTTGCCCCGCTGATTTTCACTGAGCACAGACAGAGTGTTTAGCGTTTAGGAAAAATATCAGGGAAACTGTTATTCTAGAGAAAATGTCTTTGTCCAAGGCCCGTCACTTCGCCAAAATATCAATGGACCGGAACGAAATTCGAACTGGATCTGTAAGTCATTAAGGTACCACATAGCAAAAGTCAGGTAATTATCTGAAAGTGTTTAAGAAAAAACAAATTCATGACGGACGGACGGGCGTATAGTCCGACTGCTATATGCCACCCTACCGGGGGAATTAAAAAAATAAATTCACTTTAAAGAACGTTCACTACTAGTATCACTAATATCATATAAAGACTATGCACGACTATGTACAAGTGTCACTGTGACCTTGATCTTCAAGCGACAGACGTGGTTGTCTCACGCGACACATCGTCCACTTAATGTCCACGGTGGCCTTGAAGCGAGCCACGTTATTGTTGCACGAGATATGTAGTCTTGATAAGATTATCATTTGGGTAAATTTATTTCGACATTCTATTATGCGCCACACAGTTATGGACAGGACACGAACTCATTCGCTGTTGTTTTATGTCGAGTTCTTTCTTGCAAACCGCATGACACGTCTTTTTTGTATTGCTTCAATCGATTCAGCTTTGAACGCACTTTAAGAAAAGGTATGATTATGGGTGACTCTATTTGCAAAATGTTGCAGTTATATTTCGTTAAAGTTGTGTCTTTTACATTAAATCTCATAGGGATAGGAATAAGTATATTGTAACCTGTTAACAGTGCTTGTTAACCAGGCAGTGCACATATTAAGCGGAAAATCCCGAATGTAAACAATCTAACAATTAGGCCTAACTGGTCTATTTTATTTGTTCCAGAAACTATGATGGTGGTTCAAGTCACAGTGAGATAAGCTTTTCAGCTAAATGTGAATGGTGTGATATAAAGCAGAAAGTCAGTTTCTGTATAATGCGGCTATTAAGCTTGACTGACAGTGTAAGGTATCTTGAGATATCAGAAAAAGCCAGTGGGTCAAAAACAGCCGTAGACCCTATTTGTAAAGAGTTAAGATGGTAGATGACAATAGTACTGTTATGTGTGTGTACCAGGTTTAAGGTATGCCGGGTGATTATTCAGTACACCGATCATGCAGTTGAGATGAGAGACATGTAAAATGTGAGACAAATGTTATCTTTATCCGTGAAACTAAAGACGATAAAAGTGGGTTTACATGTAGTTCTTTGGGCGGAGTTGAATTAAGTTCAGCTCATTAATACACATGAGTTTAATCACTTCACTCGAGAGGAATGTCAGGCGACAATGCTGAGTGTTTTCGACCCGGCGATATCACCATACGGCCCCACCGAGCCGGCGAGGAGCGGATCATGCTGGAGATGTGGACCAGGCAGGGCGGGGACGTGTCGATTTACGACTACAACTCCTACATGACCATTGATCCCAATAACCTGCTGGTGGCAGTGGACTCCTCCGGGAAAATATTAGGTACGTGTACTAAATTAAGCAAATTTTATGCAAACAATTTGACAATGTATCGTCGAAAATGTTTTTTAAAAATGTACAAAAACTTATCAATGCTAAGAATTGAAGATTTCCATAGGAAGGGTAGATACATTTTACGGTGCACATGTTTTATCTTTGTCGAATCTATGTTTGGATGCATTACATGTATAACTTTTTTTAAATTGCCATATGATTTAAAGGTTCTTTAAATATTTGGTTAAGAATATAGGAATTAATAATAAAATCTGTTTTCCCGTGGCATCTAAAAGTTATTACTTGTGTGATGATTTGTTTGATGTTGTTGAAATATTCGTATTGGATGGCTTTGAAGGTGTGTCACTGTCGCGATCATACACGATTGGTATCGCGTTCTGAGAAAACTGGGCATAATGCAAGTGCGTAAAGTGTCATCCCAGATTAGCCTGTGCAGTCCGCACAGGCTAATCAGGGACGACAATTGCCGCTTTTATGGAATTTTTCGTTTAAATGATGTCTCTTCATAGCGAAAATCCAGTTAAGGCGAAAACTGTCGTCCCTGATTAGCCTGTGCGGTCTGCACAAGCTAATCTGGGACGACACTTTACGCACATGCATTATGCCCAGTTTTCTTAGAACACGACTCATAAAAGTGTTGTCATGAAACACTTTAAAATACGCTTAGGATGACACACAACTACAACGAGCACGTACACGAACATGCAAGTTTGTTTAGAAACAAATAGAGAATTCGTATGCAGTTCGCTCTAACTCTACTTCGTACAAGAACACCTTAGTGTACAACTGTATTTTAAAAGTCATTGATAAGACGGCCATTGCGATTATAACATCTTTTTTATGCCATAGGTTTTGGCGGTGTGTACCATCACGACGCAGACACGGTATATGTGGCGCACTTCATCGTGCGCGAAGATCTGCGTAAGCAAGGCATTGGGAAACGAATCTGGGAGGCTATGATGACGAGATGTGATGACAAAAATATCGCATTGGATGGGGCAAAAGCCGTGGTGGAATTCTATAGAAAGCAGGGCTTCGTTCACAGCACTATACGGGTGATTCTTTATTTGTTTGTGATAAAAGAAAATATGACGGTACACATAGCATCAGACATTGACATGAAACCTCTAGAAGAAGACATGTGGTCAGCACTTCTGGAATACGACAAACAGGTGTATGTAAACTTCGACAGATCACGTGTTCTACGGGCATGGTACTCGCAGGATGACGTCACGGTAATGGTCGCGTATCAAGGTGAACGCATAGTCGGATACGGCGGTATTCATAGGAAAACCGATACAAAGTTTGGTGTGCGTAACGTCTTGGCTGACGACGAACACGTCGCTGAACAAATTACGCGTAAACTGTTGCAAGGCGTTCCGAAAGACTCTATTGTATATGCGTGGATGGTGGAAGGGAAGCCTATCCCCGACTTTCTGCTAGGTTCTGCAGAGAGGTCTCAACGACACTGCGAGAGGATGTACAACAAACGCTGCATTGACGTCAATCGGGAGAAGATTTGGATAGCTTCTGCGCAAATCCTCTGATTTATTTTTTACAAGATTAACGAGTTCTGTTTGCTGAGCTTTTTTCATTCTTTTCAGGAAAACGCCACATTCGAAATTTAAGAAATTCTCGTGGTGAAACCCTTAATTATGGGTGAAAATCCATCCATGAAAACTGCTTATTTGGGAGGAAAGTATGTACATATATTCGTTTGTATGAACCATTAAATAAATTGTTTAATTGGCTAATGAGCCACAGTTTACCCGTATATATCATTATAGCAACTTGTAAACAGTACGTTGAGCATGATGTGACTTATCTTTAACCATTTGCATGCTGGGAAATTTGTCAGCTGCTAAAATGCTGAATTTCTAAAATAAGCATTTTCTTCGATTTTTTTTCAAAGAATACCATCAGAATAGCAATAAGTTTGGCTACTGATGAGACGCCACGTTCTGTGGCGTCTCATCTGGATCCAAACTGTTTGCAAAGGCCTTTAAAATTCGTTTCCAGTGCTAAAAGCGTTAAAATAAATAGACACATACATGTGACACTGAAGCACTCATAGCAACCGTATGATTTGATTTGAATGTTTAGAAATATGCTGTCTATATCCTTCTATGGATTTAAATACAATGTAGAATTATGTAAATTTATTTTTTACTATTCATGCATCATCCATCACTCAAAATTTCAACTCACAAAAGTTTAATGTATCTCGGTGCAAGCATGCAAGTGCAATATAAATGCACAGAATGTCAATAAATACATTAAAAAAAATCTTCATAAGCCGTGTTTACAAGCATACACATGTGTATTTTGTATTATTTTTTTTTACATGTTTAATTCATTATTATTAATTCTTAACCAAATATTTAAAGAACCTTTAAATTATATATTCAAATAATATAATCAATATAACAATTAAAATACACTGTCATTAGTAATGACACCTGATACATTTGCGGAAAGTAAAAGCGTGAAGTCGTTTATCGACCACACATAAAATCGGACTGCCTTTAATAACTCATAACAGGGGGTACCGGACTGCCTTTTATTACTCATAACAGGGGGTATCGGACTGCCTTTAATAACTCATAACATGGGGTATCGGACTGCCTTTAATATATCATAACAGGGGGTATCAAACTGCCTTAAATAACTCATAACAGGGTATATCGGACTGCCTTTAATAACTCATAACAGGGGGTATCGGACTGCCTTTAATAACTCATAACAGGGGGTATCGGACTGCCTTTAATAACTCATAACAGTGGGGTGTCGACCAAGAGTTCAAAAGTGTGTCGTGTTCTGAGAAAACTGGGCATAATGCAGTCCGCACAGGCTAATCAGGGATGACACTTTCCGCTTTTATGACATTTTTCGTTTAAATGAAGTCTCTTCTTTATAACAAAAATTCAATAAAGGCGGAAAGTGTCGTCCCTGATTAGCCTGTGCGGACTGCACAGGCTAATCTGGGACGACACTTTTCGCACATGCATTATGCCCAGTTTTCTCCGAACACGACACAAGTCTTCTGATGTGAATGCTCAGTTCGGGTCTATTTTTAGATATAATGATGATGCTGCAGGATAACCGCATGACAATTGAAAACAGCATCAATTAATAGAAGTGTAAAATAAGAATGCATGCATTCGGGATGGATATTTATTGAATGGGGAAGTTTGTTGGGGTTTGGGAAAAACATCAAGATAAGGATTGGTAATGGGGCCGATATTCGGACCTACAGAATGAGCAAAACGCCCTGGTTTGTGTTGTTGTCGCAGTCGGTGTAGAAATTATGAAATTAGGACTATGCAGGATAAAACAACAATAACCGAATGGCATCAATAAAACTGATAACTATTACAAAAAAATTACCAATGTTTTGCAAGTCATTTGAATAAAGTGAGAGCAGAGACAATGAGTGTTATTACATTTGGAATGACAACCCAAAAGATCAAAAAGTGGCTTAAATTTTATTTCTATGTTTGTTTGCTACGAAGGTATGGAAGTAAGAGTCAACCCTGTCGCAGCAATACTTTGAGTCATGTGCGACCAAAATAATCAAAGCGCTGAAGGCACTGAAGTTGTTCGCTATTGTATAACCTTTGACGCAACTCATTTTCCAAAATTAAGTTATCGCTTTTTAAATCGCAAGTTTGAAATATACACAACCCATTCAAATGTATAAAGAGTGTGTCTGAACGCACAGGTCGAGATGTGTGTGCACTGTTTATCATCCTATTGATGTTATAGAGATAACTTAAACAACATAACAACAACATGTCCCTTTTTAGACGTTTTGAAGGCATGGACAATATTATGAAAATTGTATAATGAGAACAAGTTAATATAAAATAAAATTTGCAATCACCATCATATTAAATGAACATTGTTGGAATATCGATACCTATCTCATTAAGAATATAATTTCATGATGGGTTTTCCCTTTACAAAACTTTTTTTGGATACCATATAACAATTCAAACTATAGAAGAACATAATTGATGAAAATAAATAAAACATAAATCGCGAGCAATACTTTTAACTCACGAATTAGGTAGTCATAAAGATCGGTATAGAACACTAATGCGCTTTTTCGGGGTAGCTGTTTTACTCAGCTTTTCATTTTAAATGACATCTCCGTAACGCGAGCAGATCCGAATGAATACATTCGAATATTTCAATGGCTGATTCGAGAAAACTTTGGCCAGATCACTTCGTCTGTGCACAGCGTAAAGGATGTAACACAAATTGTGCCAAGTTACAATTACGCGTAAACATCCATCTCGCTGAATTTCATGGTCTGTAATCGTCAGGGGAAGAAATAATGGTCTATCGATAAACGTTGATTACATAGTTTT
>VMBQ01002234.1:89602-104058 GCA_007657795.1 Dreissena rostriformis
AGGGGTTCGTTTGAGAGAGTTGTCCTCTCCCGTGGTTCCGAAAAAAATTACAATAACAATTAATATGGTGCGTTTTGGGGGAACTTTCATGTTGATATAAATGCTCGATGTTTGTCTCATTCTCAGTTTTTCATGAAATCAGTTTGTCCAATGCCGCCTACGACCCAGAAATCTCACAGTTATTATTTTCTTTCCAAAAACTCGTGCTAATTAAAACATAAAATTAAGTAAATGTTTATGTATTTTAATGACGGAGTTTAACAAGTGATATGAGAAATAATAACATTAACATTACATTCACAACACATATATTTTATTACTGATGGACATATTTAAAACCTGAAATTAGAGAACAAAAATATTTTCAAACTAATTAATGATTTTCACGCGTATATTTACTCAAAATTGTTTTAAGTGGCAGTAACCTTTGAATTAAAGCGATCAATTAAAATTAAAAGAACAGCCTGTCCTTAATCAAAACCCCGCAGTGCAATCACGGAAAAGAACAATAAAACAATTAACGAAAAGAACAATAAAACAATTAACGCAATGACATTTACCCTGGCCCCTAGTTTATGACACCTAACAAGGGATATTGACAACCTCAGAGCAGACGGAGAGGGGACACATGGCTTCTGCACTGACGGTGCGTGATTACAAAAATACTGGTTTTGGGGCGGCGATTTTTGGGGGATTTTACGCTTTATATGACTAGCCGAAATATTGGAGGGGCGGCCGCCCCCCTGCCCCTCCATTACCTACGCCCCTGTGCTGGTTGATGTTAAATGGTATCAAATCAGCAGCAATACGTTTTGAGTACTGAAACGCGCGACATAAAAATCCGACGGACAAGGGCAAATCTTTATGCCCCGCCCCCCCCCCCCTAAAGTGGGTGCATAAAACAGAGCGTACGGCTGCTGGGCACAGGGCCTTCTGCTATTATATTGACCGGTATATTAAGAATGAGTTTAGCATTATGACAAATTATGTTGATTCATCCTCTTAATTAATCTTATAAATATTAAGATATATTAAGATGAAAGAACATACATGTTTTAATTCCGTATCGAGTAGTCTCCGAAAGCATTTTTCTGTTTGCAGTATCATTATAATGAAGGTATACCCGGTTAATAAGAGAAGCTCCATGGGATTAACTACGTCTCTCAAGTCATTGAACAAAACTGTTGTATTATGACTATATTATTATATTTCATATGATTTGAAGCTTTCACGAATATGTTACATACAGGCTGACGTCCGGACGAACTTCAATGACCCCCCTAAGAGAATTTATTATTTTACACATTTATAAAATATTTTGCCATTTTCAAATGACCATAACAAACAACACGTGAGAGTTTCGGGCGCTAAATTGTCAATTTATTTCAGTTTGTACCGATGATGACATATGGGAACTGCCATATATGTATCAATGGACGATTTTTTCAAATAAACATGGCGCTACTTTAAGACAACGCGAAACTGTCGACCATTGAATTGTTTACCCCACGAATTCAAGAGTCGCCACATTACAAAGCTGTTCGATGTGTGGTTTAAAACTGACCACCATATGACGTTACATACCCCAAAACCGAACCCTGTAGGTCGTGGCTTCAGACGAGAAGACTTTTTTGTATAAGTTTTCACTGAACTGCACTTTTTGAAGTTAAAAGCTGAAAGGATTTTGAGGCTACGAAAGAAATACGTCATAATTGAGTACGACAGACAAACAAACAAACAGACGGGATGATTACTTAAATTAACAAAACAAGGGTACCACAAACGAATTTCGGGGCCCTGAACAGTCTATTTTTTGTTCGTATATGCAGTTTATTTCATAGAGAAAATGTCCATACAAGTTTTATTTAGGATTACATCAATAACAACAACAACACACTTTAAGTGCGAACACTACCAAGCATATGGAACATTACAGAGTTGGCAATGTACATACCCCAAAAAGCATACACATGCAATAAAGGGGAAAAGTTTGTATTTAATACTGGACTGGAAATGTTTTCTTGAACAATCTGCGTGAATAAGAACAAAACTACAGACAACAGATTAAAACTTAAGAATAATTACCAAAGTATTTATTTCAGTCTCAAAATTCCAGCCAACTGAAATACGTACGCTTAAGATTTATTAATAGATCTGTGCGTACGCTAGGCAAAACATATAACACACCATGACATTTATTTGCACTTATTTGTAAATAACAAAGTTCGGCTGCACTGTGAAAATTAAAAAAAATAATCTTATTTTGCCAATATTTTGATATGACCACGTCCATATTTACCTCAAATATCTACCATTTTAGATATCTGACATTCCACAACCAATTTCTTATTGATAAAGAAAGTATCGCATTTCTTTTTGTAATTGTAAAACATATTGACATTAATTTTCTGTATCAAAGTAGCATACATAAAATGAAAAAGCAAAGATCTATCAATGAACATTAGATTGTATATGTATAGATCTTCGGAATAAGTCAACAAAGCAGTTCCAAATAGATGAGTGTACATTTAAATATTCAATTCACAGTAAAATGCAGGCACATTGAATATATAATCACAATATGCTGAGTAAACAACCACAGATACGTTCACATATATACATTCACTATTAACATTTTCTGTACAGAGTTTTGCTCAAAACTTAAAAATGCATCAAAATGTATTTAATCCATTTATTTCGATGACGCAGCAAAGATAGCAGTCTGAACGTTAATTCTCCTTCGAAGATAACTCTTAGATAAATTTCAACTCAGAAACAGAAGAGTTGCCTCCCTTGCAATGTTTTTTTTCTCCTTTGATTTCCCTGTATAAATGTAGAGTAAACATGCTGACAATGAGAATGCGTATCCAAGATGGGAAAAAACATGAGGTTGTCACAAAAAACAACAACAAATGCACCAATTAGTAATACTCATAGTAATTCAAAAGGAGTTTATTGAAGCAAACTTAACAGTGATAACTTCATATACATAATAAAATTAAAAGTTTAAAAACCGTAACAAATCACCTCGACTAATGTATAGTGTCTAGAACACTATGTCCACACATAATGATCATTAAAATAAATGGAATAAAAAGATAACTTTACATTAAGTCTCAAAATGCATGCCAAAAAAACAAATAAAACAAAACAAGCGTCCATACAGCATTGACGCACCTACATTTCACTTATAGCTCTACTTCAAGCTATTTTATGGCTTATTTTGACCTTAAGCATCTTGGTGTGACCTTGACCTTGAGGTAGGGAGACAGGTGTTACATGCAACAAGTTGTCTTATGATGGTGGGCATTCGTGGCTACCGGTAGTAATTAATTTTTTAATCCATCAATACATGGGATAGTTATGGCTGAGGCAGAAAACTTTGCACATACTGACAGACCAACTGCTCAATGACACCTTCTTTGAAGGCAAGCATGAAAACAATACATTTTCTATTTCATTTGAATAAATTAACATAAATCTGTTGGGGAAAAAAACTGAATTAAAAATAGTTTGGTTAACCAATACAATCTTAATTGGAGTGGTGAATAATATATTAAATTACTACAATATCTCAAATTTATATCAGGGACTGATACACATTTTTTAATAGGTCCCTGCTCATATTCATATAGTTTTCTCACTATGGATATCTGATATCCCAGGCATTCCTGACTAAATAGACTTATCTAAATAATAGCTTACAAGTTATTTCACACAAAAATCACACACTTCTTTTGCCCATGTCAATACTGTACGATCAGGTTCCACAACCTTTCCACATTTGCGCATCTTTTTATTGATTTAAAGGGGCATATCTATAGTCCATCAACAATGAAATATGTTGATAAAACACAATCAAGCATTTAAAAAAAAAAAATAACATGCATGTGCTTTAAAATATTCCCTAAATTTAAAGACTTAATCTGTAAGAATGCTGGTTGTTCAGCATGTATTATCTTTTTAAAAAGGGTCATTTTTTCCCCCTTGATATCAAAATGTATCAGTTTTTGCATAAAGTTATGTCAATATGCCCCTTGAACACCACTATGGAGATACTTAAGACCAGCCATGTAGTTTTAAGACTAGTAAGGAAGTCTCCACTATCATCAGTCTTGTTTTGCCAACACTATGGCAGTCCGGCAAGGGATGTATACCTGAAGCACAACAAAACAGTATTAATGAATGTTCTTTATTAAATATGTTCCAAAATTTGAATTCAATATTTATTTATATCTAATTTCAAATGTTCTATGCAAATGAATATTGAATACAAATTACAATGCTGGGAAAATAGCAAATTGAAATGGCAAAGTGTTCTTAAAAATGTAGAGAAAAGTTTCAACTAAGATATTTGCTGATTTTTACATTTTTGTGCGTCCTGTGAATCTGCTTCAAACCCATGCATTTGAGTTTGTTCAACTGGATTTGTCGCCGTTTTTTACAGTAATTTTGTCAAATCATTTTGGCCAGTTAACATAATCACACTCTTACAGGTTAAGCTGCATAAATAAGTACAGCTACATATGCCAGTCAGATATCTGACAACGCCACACTTGTGTCAGAGGTAGGTGGAGAATAGCAGTAGAAATTATTTTATGATCAATCACAACACAAGTTACTATAACTCAAAAGATCACAAGGTACGATTCCAGGCAATGGCTAGTAACTTGTGTGGTGATTGATCATTAAATAGTTTCTTCTGCTATTCTCCACCAACCTCTGACACAAGTGTGGCGTTGTCAGATATCTGACTGGCATATGCAGCTGTACTATAAGAACTATACTATATCCAACTGAGCTTGTCCGCCTTTTTATTTACACTTGATTGTTACAACAGAGGATAAACTACATAATTAACAACAGAAAATAAATAATACATCTGCCACTGCTTCCAAACTCACCATCAATGCATTCTGCCTATCGTCCCATGCTTCATTGAGCGTGAAAAACTCCGTACTGTGGTCTAGTCGCTTGTGGCCACCATACTCGCCGGAGTCAGTGTCCAGAACTATCTTGTACCTTCACTGCAGTCAAGGAACCATTGTCAATTGAATATAGCTCTAAATCGAAAATGTGAATTTTAAAAACGATATTGGAATACATTATACATGCTTAAATTTTTCTTCTTTATTCATACTTTTTTATGCCCATATTTACCAAAATAAATGACAACAGTTAGTACGAAGAATATTCTTTTATCTAATTAACCCAATTCTAGTACTTATGTATTAATAACAATGGTATAGTGAGATCAAATTATCCGTGATAAAAAGTTAAGCAATTTTTTGTTTGTTTTTTAAATACATTTAACACATTTGATATAGAAGTCAAGGAACAATATTAAATAGATTGAGATAATTCCCAAAAGCTGTCTAATTGAAGACAATCCATGACAAAGACATTGAAAATTCCCAAAGAAGATTAAGTGATAGGGGATCTAAATGAGCAGGAGCCCAACAACCATTGGCACCTTATGTTTGTGCTGGGTCCCTAAATATTCTCCTGAAAGAACACACATGCAAAACTATTATCAACATGTTAGTCAATGGCAAAATCACTGATGATGATTTAAAGCAAAAACAAGACCTGTCACCATAAGATGACATATGCCCCCTTTTCCACATTTTTATTAATCTAAATGCAAAGTGTTTTTCCACATTTTTCGAAACCTAAACGCAAAGTGTGACGGAATTTCAGACAGACAGACAGACGGATGGACAGTGCAATTACTATATGCCCACCTTCAGGGGCATAAAAAACACTGATGCTGATATAAGGCAAAAAATAAGGACGATGATTCAAAGCAAAAATACATGATGTTCTCATAAGATAAACAAACTCATCATTATTTAAGGCAAAAACACTGATGGTGATTTAAAGCAACAATACAAATGATGGTTAAAGGCAAAAAACACTGATGGCGATTAAAGGCAGCAGACACTAATTAATATTTAAGGCAAAAAACACTGATAATTATTTAAGGCAAAAAACACTGATAATTATTTAAGGCAAAAAACACTGATGGCGATTAAAGGCAGCAAACACTGATTATTATTTAAGGCAAAAACCACTGATAATTATTTAAGGAAAAAAACCATTGATGATGATTTAAAGCAAAAAAAAACACTGATGGTAAAATATGGCAAAAAATATTGATAATTATTTAAGGCAAAAACACTGATGGTGATTTAAAGCATAAACATGAAAAATGATTAAAGGATTTTTTTTTATATTGTCAGTAAAAAAAACACACAACAACAAAGGATATTTTCCGGGCACATTGACACCAATCTTGTAGTCCGTGTAGCTCTTGTTTGGGTGGAAGTTAAAGATGAACACCAACTTGTTGACCCGTTCAAACACCACCACCATGTCACTCTGGTGTTTACGGCTCACATATTGCTTAAATCAGACAAATCAGTCACCAGGGACGGTATTAACAATACATGTTTAGTAATCTTTTAAATAATTTCACTGAAGAATTTCTAAGTTTTGCATTTACATTTATTCTTAAAACGCATGTTACTTGAAAATGACATTTTCATACTAACATCATTTTGAAATGTTATGTTCTGCATTTTAAAAGGAGGTATACAATAAAACATTTCCACGCTAAGTGCTTATTTATAATAATAGATCTAAGATGTGTAGACATCTTTAGGTTTATCCTCAGTTTTT
Organism: Dreissena rostriformis; assembly: GCA_007657795.1. Classification (NCBI taxonomy): domain Eukaryota; kingdom Metazoa; phylum Mollusca; class Bivalvia; order Myida; family Dreissenidae; genus Dreissena; species Dreissena rostriformis. Next base: position 96,284 of record VMBQ01002234.1, read on the forward strand.
TTTTCAATATTTTAATATTTGACCAAGTTTTTTTATAACCAAAAAAAAACAAGAAGCAAAAATTGACAATAGTTTTTATAGGTTTCTTTATATAACAGAATTATTTTTACATTAGAGTAATTTATGTAAATGTTTCTTGTTTGCAATTTCAATTATATTATATACCCCAATCAGTGCTCATCTTATTACACAGGATAAAAACAGAAAACATTATAAATTATATGTCCAGTTCATTTTAAGTACTTTTTTTCTTTTTTGGTTAATGCTGAAAATATTAATAAATGACCTGCATCAGGCTAAAATAGGCCTTATGCCATATATGGCCAGCATAGCTCCAGCCTAGCCTGCGCATCCAAGCAGACTTGTCCGGAGCTACCCTGTCCCCTTATGAGACCATGAAACCTTTACTTTATAGCGAACGCACATAGCTCCTGACAGCATATGGTATGATACAGCTCAAATACTGCAACTAAGGTTAACCCTTTGCATGCTGGGAAATTTGTCGTCTGCTAAAATGTTGTCTGCTAAATTTCTAAAATTAGCATTTTCTTTGATTTTTTTCAAAGAATACTATCAGAATAGCAAACAGTTTGGATCCTGATGAGACGCCACGTTCTGTGGCGTCTCATCTGGATCCAAACTGTTTGCAAAGGCCTTCAAAATCCGGTTCCAGCGCTCAAAGGGTTAAAATTGGTAGAAGCTTAGTTGATCCCTCCCAAGACAACCTTGGGCCCCTTTCTTTCCTTACTTCAGTAAACGAAATTAGCAGTTCCAACTAGTGAGCCAGTCCTTATGTTATTACTTAAAACCAAGAATATTTTACATGCCCACCAATATTAAACTCAAAATCTGAATAAGCACGGTTCCAATTCATTATTTACCAGTGCTTGAATACATAGAGGGTTTTGCTGGATTTGGTGGAATATCGATTTTAATTTACAAGTGATCATAGATTTTTTTTTTTTTCTATGATCACCAGTGAATTAAAATGGATATTCCAATGAATCAAACAAATTTTCGTTTTATTTTATGCATTGTTTACCGTTTATTTACATTGTAAAAGAGTTTAACTGGAGAATTTCGCTGGAATAATGACGTCATTAGTAAAGAAAATGACGTCATTTCACAGTAAAACAGTGAAAAAAATCGAGAAATTTGGCTGTAAATTTTCACTGTTTGAAACAGTTAACTATCATTTTTAATTCATTGATATTTCTCTATAAACCACCGGAAAGCATAAAATAATGCTTATTATCTACCTGCGCCAATGGTGCCAGCCAGCCGTAGTGTTTCTCGAGGTGCTGCATGTCGCGGTCAAAGTTGGCAAGGTACTTGTACTTGAGGAGGTTGTCATCCACTAGATTCCACTGACGACGGGCGTAATGGAAGCTCTCGTTGTTTCCCACCCTTGGAAAGTCAAGCCACTCCGGGTGACCGAATTCGTTGCCTAGAATATCAGGAGAATTCTATGAATTGAAGGCATGCAAGCTTCAAGAAATACCCCGCACAAAATGTGGCGTGTTCTGAGAAAACTTGGCATAATGCATGTGCGTAAAGTGTCGTCCCAGATAAAGTCCGCACAGGCTAATCAGGGAAGACAGTTTCCGCCTAAACTGGATATTCGCTAAGAAGAGACACCATTTAAACGAAAAATGCCATAAAAGCGGATATTGTCCGTCCCTGATTAGCCTGTGCGGACTGCACAGGCTAATCTGGGATGACAATTTACGCACAAACATTATGCCCAGTTTTCTCAGAACACAAAACAAATGAGAACTGTGTTGTGATTTCAGCGATTGACATGGACAAATCAGCCTTATTTATTAATGGTGTAGGGATCAGGCCAAAACAAATGTATCTGCTTCACATATCCATAGTCAAAACAACACTGTTCCACTTAACTACCTGGGCCCTTATCCACAAAACTCCTCAGGGAGATTTTCCCCTGAGTTCAAATATTGGCAACTTAATTTTCTATATTTTCCCTTAGTTTCAAGACCTAACTCTTTTTCTTCCGTGAAAAGGGTTTCTCGTCCAAAAATCTTGCCTTTTATCAAACTTAAGAAAATAAATCTAAAATAACTAAGGACCTTTGTGGATATGGGCCCAGTATTGCATAATACTAGTACAGAAAGACAAACATTATTTCTTCTTAAGCCTTTCTTAACAAAGCTCCTCAAGAAAAACCTAAGGAAATACCTTGAACTCATCTGAAATCTGTAAGCCTCTGGCTATTTTTGTTGAGGTCATACTTCATAATAATGTTTCAAACAAGCAAAAATTGATTGAATGTTTTAGTTTTTTATCAATTTCTCTTGAGGAAACATTGGATTTCACATAGGCATTTTTTAAATGCTCATGTTAGTACAAAACAAGTAAAGATTTCATAAAAGTTAGGATAAGATTTCCATGAGGAATATAGAAGCTTCATGATATATATTTGACATCATTTCAACTATCGAGTACCTATGAAGTTTAGGTATCCCTCCCCTCCTAGGCCCATGGTGATCAGACGTATCATCTTGTGGAGGGCAATGCCTCGGTCTATGATCAAGCTGGGCGGAGCTATCTCAGACATGTGTGTGTACATCTCCTTGTCCATCAGCCAGAAAGCCAGCGTTTTGTCACCCACAAGTGCCTGAAAAATGAGTCATTTGTTTTTTTTATTTAATTTTGAACATCTTTGCTTACCACTTTTGATAGATTTATTACATAGCATAATTTTGTTATTATCAAGCACATGAAAAGGATATTGCGTTAAAAAAAGACATGATTTGCTTGCAAAATAATATGGATTCATTACACACGAGCCTACTGTCAGAATAAAATGCCTAAAATAGTTCAGGTTTGTTTTTAAATGCATTAGGACTGGCTTTGCTTACCGGTACTTAATAATATGGATTTATTACAGACAAGCCTTCTGTCCCCATTGAGTCCCTTAAATGGGTAAGATGTATTTTCAAATTCATTAGGACCTTCTTTGTTAACTAAGTATTTCAGATTTATTACAGATGAGTGTTCTGTCCCCATCAAGGCATGTAATGGTTCAGGTTTCTTTTTAAATTCATTAGGACCCCCTTTGCATACATAATATTATGGATTCATTATAGGCCAGTGTTCTGTCTCCAAAGAGATTTTTTTTATCATAACAAATGTTTATTTTGAATGTATTAAAGTCATGGGCGTTTGCGTTTACAGGAAAAATCAGTATAAAAGAAATGTATCTAAAGTAAATGTAAACCTTTCTTTGTAAACTAGAACTAGAATGTGAAACTCCCCAACATTGACCTGATTTTTGTGAACTCAATTGTGGCATGTTCTGAGAAAACTGGGCAAAATGCTTGTGCGTAAAGTGTCATCCCAGATTAGCCTGTGCAGTCTGCGCAGGCTAATCAGGGACGACACTTTCTGCCTTAATTGGATTTTTGCAAAGAGGAGACTTCATTTTAACAAAAAATGTCAAAAAAGCGGAAATTGTCATCCCTGATTAGCCTGTGCGGACTGCACAGGCTAATCTGGGATGACAATTTACGAACAAGTATTTTGCCCAGTTTTCTCAGAACATGACACAATTAGAAACAAGGCTTGTCACCATAGGATGACATATGCCCCCTTTTTCCACATTTTTCTAAACCTAAACGCAAAGTGTTTTTGCAAATTTTTCGAAACCTAAACACAAAGTGGGACGGAATTTCAGACGGACAGACAGACGGACAGTGCGATCACTATATGCCCACTTTTGGGGGCATAAAAATACACACTCAAACTGTTTTCTATATTTGTACTCATGTTTAGTACCTGCATATGTTTAATCAATTTTACTAGACTCAAGAACAGAAACTGATAAACTCAACAAAGCTGTTTAATATGTTCTAAATGTTGGTGAGGGTAAAAATAGTGGTTACAAGAGGATACATAACACAAACTTATCAAACAATTACTGGTATATGATTTGAGTCATAGCTAACTAAGCTTTAAACAAGAGATGTGTTTGTCAGAAACACAATGCCCCCTAATGCGCCGCTTTGATTTTTTTTTACCTTTGACCTTGAAGGATGACCTTGACCTTTCACCAATCAAAATGTGTGGCTCCATGAGATACACATGCATGCCAAATATGAAGTTGCTATCTTCAATATTGCAAAAGTAATGACAAAACTTAAATATTTATTAAAGTTTTGGACAAATAGGCAGAATGACAGACAGACAGACAGACAGACAGACAGACAGGCCAAAAACAATAAACTCCCTTTTTTTGAAAAGGGGGCATAAAAATATCTACATATGAAGTTGAAGTTATTTTGTATTGGTCAGTATAGACTGAAAACAACAATGATTACAGCTTTATTATTTAAAACGTAAAGGTTGTATGTGGATAATAAATGGTTGTATGTGGATAATAAATGGTTGTATGCGGATAATAAATTATAATGTGGAATTGTGGATTCATTTAATTTTGTTGGCATGAAATTCTGTCGATTCATAACATCAAGCATTTTTGTTGGATCTCGAATTTGTGGATTATTTTATATTGTCTGATATAAGACTCCAAATGTTGGAATTCGCGGAACATTTTTGTTTTTGTAGTTTAGCTGACCCTTGGATTTTTAAAAAATAAATATGGATATGCATAATATTGATTCACAGTAACACTTTCCCGAGGTTCAAAACCCTTAAATTAGTAACACATGCATGAAGCCTATACCATACAACAACAATTTGAAGCTGCTAATACCTGGTCGTGACTCTCAGCGTATGCAATACACTTCTCAGTGTAGCGTCGGTTGGTCAGCGTGTGAATAATGTTGTCAAAATTCCATTCATCGTCCGATTTCTCTTTCAGAGTCTACAATACAGTTCAAGCATACTTAATAAGAATACAATTTCTCCCCTGATCATATTTTAAAACAATTGTTAGATTGTTTTTAAAACATTTCACTTCAAAGCTTTTTTAGTTTAATTAATGTTATTTTGCGCTTCACGAGAGGCGCAAATATTATTTTTTATGATCACTCGTGAATTAAAATCCATATTCCACTTTATCCAACAAATATCCTTTATTTGCTTTTTTTCTAACACGCAATCAGAAATGCTTTTACTTTAAATTATGTACAATATTTAATGACAAATCATGGAACAGTAAGACAACATTATAGTTATAAGAGTGTACAAATAACAATTGTCTCTTTATTATTCGAAGGACATTTGTATTGAACAAAAAAATTGTACACAAGTACAGACCTTTATCCACATGTCAGGTAGAGACATGGCAAGTCGATAGTCAAAACCCCCACCCCCTTCTGACACGTGTCTGCAGAGGGCGGGCATTCCAGATACGTCCTGTCGACCACAGAGAATGTGAAGTTATGAAATGTTAACAAAACAAGAGGGCCATGATGGCCCTTAAGCGCTCACCAGAGTTCATAGACACAAACTGTTGAATTATTTGCCCAGTGATCTAGTTTTTGACCCAGATTCAAACGTGGCTTTCATATTGTCAAGATAAACATTCTTACCAAGTTTCACCAAGACTGAGTCATAATTGTGGCCGCTAGAGTGGTAACAAGTTTTGTTTTAAAGATTAGACCTGGTGACCTATTTTGTGGATGTACCTTGGCCTAGATATTGCAAGATAAACATTCTAACCAAGTTTCATCAAGCTTGATTCATAAATGTTGCCTCTAGAGTGGAAAGTAAAACAGATTTTATCAGGTGCTCTAGTTTCTAGACATATGTCACTCAGATTCAAACTTGGCCCAGATAATGTCAAGATAAACTTTCCAAGTTTAATCAAGATTGCATCATAAATGTGGCCTCCAGACACAAGATTTTGACCTAGTTTTTGGACACATTCTACCCAGATTCAAACTCCACCTAGATAATTATGATCCAGATTAATATTTTGACCAAGTTTCATCAAGATTTGATGAAAAAAGTGGCCTCTAGCTGAACGTTGATGACGAACACCACACCATGCATGATGCCAGACATAGTATGATCACAATTGCTCCCCTTCAGCACTTCATGTGAGTTAAAAATATGGGTAGTTGCATGTTTGCATGATTAATACATGTTCAAAGAGAATATCCCTATACATATTTGACATAAATTGCATCAAATCTTTAAATAGAAACATATCCCACAGTTTAAATTTTACTTTACAAAAAATGCTGAACATTTGTTTTCATGAAATTCTTTACCAAATTTATATCTTCTTATTGGCCAGAATTTGCTTTCAAAAATGGTTAACTGGGGTTTATTGGAGTAACAGCATACATATCTCACACACAGACCTCTGCAATGGTGATCATGAAGTCAGGGTACAGCGTATGCAGCATGTGATTAGACATCATCAGATAGACCAGTGAGTCCGTGTCCATGTTCAGACCAAAGTACTCATTATAGTCCCCGCTGAAGCCATGACCTAAAATGAACCACGTTCTTGGAAAACTGGGCTTAATGCACATGCCTAAAGTGTCATTCCAGATAAGCCTGTGCAGTCTGCACAGACTTATCTGGGAAGAAACTTTATGCAAACACTTACTACAGAAGCCACAAAAGCGATGCCCGAAACATGTTTCAAAATAAGCAAATTGAGAGAAAAGAGGTTTAAGCGTGAAAGTAAGGGTTTCGAAATACCGTGATTGCCTTGTTGAACGTGAATAATTTTCATTCAAAGTTTAATATTTAAACATTTTATTACATTCTTACACGTTTAAATTACAAATTATTTTTCAATTAACTTGTTTAAGGAAAAAAAAGAGATGTGTTTGTAAGAAACACAATGCCCCCTACAGCGCCGCTTTGATTTTTTTTTTTTTTTTTTTTTTTTTTTTTTTNAATTTCAGAAGGACAGACAGACAGACAGACAGACAGACGGACAGTGCGATCACTATATGCCACCCTACCGGGGGCATAAAAAGTAATAATAGAAGCTAATTGAATTTGTTCTTCTTCTTATTATAATAATAACTATTTATTGGAACAACTGAGTACTGGTACTGATCACAGAATCGTGCAATAAACTTGTCTACAGATATGGAAACAGTTAACATATATCCCCCACATCCCTGAGGAAAGTCCTCAAACCTATTCCATGGGAGTGATAGAGCATGGAAGTGACGCCGTCAAAGCGGAAGCCATCAAACTGGTACTCCTCAATCCACCAGCGGAGATTGGACAGCAGGAACCTCAACGTCTCCCACCTTATGGGAATAATGAGAACAGTTCATGTAAAGAAACAAGGTTACACGGTATGTGTGGCTACCAAGATACAATTGTTAACAATTATTTGTGTAAACTAAGATGTTTTTTTTTGTACATTCCAGAACACGTGTCAGAAAAAAACAAAAACAGGTAAAGTTTACTCGAGTTCAATAGGATGTTGCATATTGCTTGTGGTGATTTATCAAGCATAGAATTAATAAAGTCATGGGATCTATGCTTTTAATAAAGCAATTACTAAGATGGAAAGGAAAATCACTAAAACTGGTACAACTTTAAAAGAGGACAAGGATCGTTTGTCTCTAGTTTTGTGAAAGTCTGACTTTAAAAGTCAAATAGATTTTTTTATTTTTTTTGTAATTGTTGAAATAGATTGATTGCTATTTGTTTCAGGTAAGTAAATGCTGTTATAAATGATTAACAAGAGCACCGTCCAGCGGATGCCAACGCTTGGATTTTGTTTTTTTAACCTTTGACCTTGAAGGTCATCATTGACCTTGACCTTTTCACCACTCCAAATGTTCAGGTTGATGAGATACACATGAACCCCC
>VMBQ01002234.1:111413-130758 GCA_007657795.1 Dreissena rostriformis
GAGTCCTCATGAATATAAAGACACTGAACAAGTTTGAAAAGAATCGGATGAAAACAGTGGAGTTTATCGCGTAAACAAGAAAAAGTCTAACGCACGGACGGACGCACGCACGGACGGCAGACGGACGGTCTGATGTAACCCATTTTCAATAGGGTTCGAGTCCTCATGAATATAAAGACACTGAACAAGTTTGAAAAGAATCGGATGAAAACTGTGGATTTTATCGCGTAAACAAGAAAAAGTCTAACGGACGCACACACGCACGGACGGACGGACGACGGAAACCACACCATGACATAAGCTCTTCCGGCCTTCGGCCAGTAGAGCTAAAAACTTAATTAGGGCATTGAGCAGTGGTGTTGAAATGTGTTAAAGAATACCTAGTTTTGCGATACGGGGCAGCATATCTCTAGTAAATTCAGGGTAGGAGGCCACTTTTCCCTGCCATGATGCTATACCAACATGACTTTCGTAGATTCGCAGACTTGCTGGCTGCTTTGGGTGCTTGTGTTTAAACACATATTGCTGTGAAGAAAATATTCACAATGAAACTAGTTCATATTAAGAGCACACAAATATTTGAGCCTCGCTCTGTGAAAAGGAGGTTCAATGCATGTGTGTTAAGTGTCATCCCAGATAAGCCTGTGCAGTTCGCACAGGCTAATCAGGGTCAACACTTTCCACCTAAACTGGATTCTTGCTAAGAAGAGATTTCTTTAAACAAAAAAAATCATAAATGGGGAAAGTGTCATCCCTGATTAGCCTGTGCAGACTGTACTGGCTAATCTGGGATGACACTTTACGCACATGCATTTAAATAATTTTTTCACAGAGCGCGGCCCATATGCACAATGTGTACCATGAAACAAGTTTAAATTATGAGTGCACAAATATATGCATTGTAAGCAAGTGGTCAAAATTTACAAAATGTTCAAATTCCCATTTGATTCTCTTCAACATTTTTTTTGTTAAGTTGAAATAATATTGTTTATTCAATGTATAGTGTTTGTGTGGATAGATAATGGACCAGTATCATGAACATTCTATATTTTTTAAATCAGTTCGGAAGATGAGATTTGAGTATCCACTCAGCTGAGTATTCAAATGTCTGCCAGTGCATGAACAAACTAAAATCTTCGCTGTAAGAATATGAACATATTTCCTTCTCAAAATCAGGGTTGAGTCACACTCAAAACTCATAACAACTTCTATGTGAACACCAATTTAAGCATGATGATCAAACTCCTCTCAAAAATTGAGAAAAAAATCAAAGCTGGGATGAATTATTGACTTTAGTATGTTCAATATACTTGCCAAGGTCATCATAGTTGCAGTAATATTGCACAAGTGGAAAGATGCATTACAATAAGTGATATTTTATTTTATGCTTAAATATGGAAGTATTGATCTGTGAAACAAATAAAGGGTATACATGTACATGTATGTGGGTTAAGGTAGATTACTGATTTTTTTCAATGACGTATCAGAGAAATTGAAATTTTAATTTTCTAGTATCACAATTGGATAACAAAATTGATAATTTACCAAAACCAACAAGTTGTCTTTTTCTTATATGGTTTTCTATAGTAGTGTACATTTTAAAAAGTGCATTTGGCAGGGTAACGTCATAAAGTCATTTAAATAATTTTTAGTCTGGCATAATTGAAAATATGTTTCCTTGACCGTACTACCCTAATTACCCTAAAGTGTTTTGACACTGAAAAATAAATAAACAAGATATGTTTGTCAGATACACAATGCCCCTATCTGCGCCGCTTTAAAATAATATTTCTATTTGTCATTTGGCAGGTATAGAAATTGTCTCCCTTTAAAGCTTGCTACTTCCCTTGGATTTTGTTTTTTGACCTTTGACCTTGAAGGATGACCTTGACCTTTCACCACTCGAAATGTGCAGCTCCATGAGATACACATGCATGCCAAACATCAATATTGCAAAAGTTATGGCCAATGTTAAAGTTTTCAGACGGACGCACAGACTGACAGACGGACTCACTGACAGTTCAACTGCTATATGCCACCCTTCTGGGGGCATAAAAATTAGTGTCCAAATTTTAAAATAAACAAAACATTCCAAAAAGACAGTATAGGAACATTTATCGTCTATTGCTTTGATGTAGGGATTTGCACAGATATATTTCACTATTCGAAACGGTGTATTATCATTTTAAATTCATGATCTCTCCCTAAATACCAATGTAAAGCATCAAATAGAATTGTTTAGGTAATTAACAATGTTTAACCGTTAAAGAATTGCTAAAACTGTCTAAGCTTGTATATTCACTGTTTCAACCCTTTCCCACTCAGAAGCAAACTGAAAATGGCTTTGCAACCAGCAATAAACCAGAACAGCCTGCGAGTAACTGGCAGGCTGTTCAGGTTTAATGCTGTTGCTGCTAATTGATTTAGTATCCAAGGGTTGGAAATGAAGCCTTTAAAGCTTGAATCTGTTTAGGAAGGTCTTTAACTTAATTAGATTTGCTAACGGAATACAAACATGTCAAAATGAGTACAATTATCTAAGTGGTAAAGGGTTAACTCTTTCAGTGCTGGAACCGAATTTTCAAGGCCTTTGCAAACAGTTTGGATCCAGATAAGACGCCACAGAACGTGGCGTCTCATCAGGATCCAAACTGTTTGCTATTCTGATAGTATTCTTTGGAAAAAAATCGAAGAAAAAATGCTAATTTTAGAAATTCAGCAGACGACATTTTAGCAACGACAAATTTCCCAGCATGCAAAGGGTTAAACTGGTAATTACTACTCTGAAGATAGCAATTTACAGATGCTGCTTTCAATATACTGAGTTCTAAGTCCTTACTTCTGGAGGGTCCCAGAACACCTGGTCATATACGGGAACCTTCTCTTCTCTCGTGACTCTCTTCGCCCAGGGACACAAACGGTCCTCCATTTTACCTCCCCTTGTGTGCATTACCAACTGGAAAAATAACAGTGGTTATGTAGTAGGGACGTTCCAGTATTCATATGGCTAAAATACCATACCTTGCGTGCATCACCAAGTGGATAATAAAAGTGATAAAGTAGACCAGACGTTTAAGCATTCATATCACTAAAATACCCAGTGATATTTTTACAAATTTTCTCATCTGAGTCCTGGGACTGGATAACGTGCAAATCTATGAGTCCCAGAATTGAAAGAACGAGTCCAAATATTAAACTATATTATTTTTTTGAAATTTCAATGCATTTTTGGGACTAACATAATTCAAAACTTTGCATCCCCAGAGGTTTTTGTGAGTCCAGGACGCGGGACTCGCAGGTAAAAAAAATCACTGAATACCATACACCCCCTTGCGTGCATCACCTATCTTGAAATAGAACTGGTAAAGAACCAGACATTCATCAGCATTCATATGGCTAAAGTGCCATACAGACAGACAGACAGACAGACAGACAGACAGACAGACAGACAGACAGAATAAACTGAAAACAAAGTAGTAGAAATGTAGTAGAGATTTTAGTAGAGATTTTTAAGCATTCATACAGATTAACTAACTTACATCCCCTTGTGTGCAGAGTAAACAGGAAAAAAGAAGTAAAGTTGTAAAAATGTTTCAGAATTCATATTGCTAAAATACCATTCCTCCCTTTGTGCATCACCAAAAGGGAAATAGCAGTCCTTATACTGACATAGTATTTTTTTGTCAATTATGTAGCCTTCTTAGAAGCCCTATGTTTTACATTAGTACATAATTTGGGATTTGTTAAAACATTGTTTTCTTGAGCTCTGTTAGACAATCTGATGGCTCATTTTTAAATAGGGAAATGATTCAAAATTACCATCATAATTGTATAACAAAATATATCTGTTATATTCCATAACCTTTAGGGCCTTGATTTTCACACTTATTGTGACAGTGACCTTGACCTTTGAACTAGTGACCCCATATTCAATAGGGGTCATCTACTGTCCAAGGCCAATGCACATGTGAAGTATCAAAATAATCGGACAATTGGTTGACGAGCTATTGATTGGAAAAGATTTTCAAACTTATTGTGACAGTGACCTTGACCTTTGACCCAGTGACCCTTATTTCAATAGGGGTCATCTTCTGTCCAAGGCCAATGCACAAGTGAAGTATCAAGTCAATCGGTCAATTGGTTGACAAGTAATAGAACAGAAACGTTTTTCACATTTTTTGTGAAGTGACCTTGACCTTTCACTTAGTGACCCCAATTTCAAAAGGGGTCATCTACTGTCCAAGACCAATGCACATGTAAAACATCAATCCAATCGGTCAATCCGTTCACAAGTTATTGATCGGAAAGGAACTGGTCTACCGACAGACAGACCAACAGACCGACTGACCTTCAGCCAGCAAAACAATATACCCCCTTTTCCGAAGGGGGGCATAATAATATCACAGAAATTCTATTGAAAAAGGAGCATAACATATGCAATTTTTTATTTAGGGCAGTAAAAATCCTACATGCACAGACTCATGTCATAAGGAACAGTTCTTGCAAGTTTGAATGTTGTACATTGCACAGTGTAGGAGAACATCTGCGTATAAGTTTGTGTCTACCGACAAAGAGACAGAAAGACGTACAGATGTCCATGGTTAATCCAGAATATCCCACTTTACTTTTAAAAGGGGTGGGGGGGGGGGNTCCTAACCCTTTGAGCGTGGGAACCGAATTTTAAAGGCCTTTGCAAACAGTTTGGATCCAGATGAGACGCCACAGAACGTGGCGTCTCATCAGGATCCAAACTGTTTGCTATTCTGATAGTATTCTTTGAAAAAAAATGAAGAAAATGCTAATTTTAGAAATTCAGCATACAACATTTTAGCAGACGACAAATTTCCCAGCATGCAAAGGGTTAATGGGCATAGAGATGCTTTTACATATGAATGGACCAGTGATTGTTTGTTTGCTTGATGTTTTACAGCCTGTGCCTTTAGGATTTGAAAAAAAGATAAACCATGAAAACGGGAAAAATAAAACATTTATAATATGATTATAAATAACAGTATTCCAATGGTTTGTAAGTGCATGTTTAACTGCATTTTAAAATTTATATTATAAAGTGCTACGCAATTATATTACTGAACAATTAAATATTTTGTATTTTTATTTAGTTTATAGGACAAGTTTGGCATCTTTTTGGGGAAATTTAGGTCAGATTTTAGGGGAAACTAATTCCTTTTTGCCCTTGGGAAACAGCCTATAAGTGGCTGTTATTTTGGGCAAAACTAATCAATACTGCTATTTTCTTTACCTTTACTTTGGTGTTGTGCTTGATGGGGCAGCTTCCATCAGGATTGGGTGGAATGGTCAACTCCCATTTCCCAAAGTCCAGCTTCCTGAATGGGTACTCGGTCTGGTTCCAATTATCTGACGCAAATATAAGGACGACTCTAAGAAACATTCATGAGTCGCACTCTGTGAAAAGGGGGTTTAATGCATGTGCATTAAGTGTCCTCCCTGATAAGCCTGTGCAGTCTGCAAAGGCTAATCTTGGACGAGGCTTTCCGACTAAACTGGATTTTTGCTAAGATACTGTCTTTAAACGAAAAATATCATAAAAGCGGAAAGTGTTGTTCCTGATTAGCCTGTGTGGACTGCATCAAAAAGCTTTTTAGTAAGCAGCATTTTTTTTAAAGAATCCTCTATTTGGTTAAATAAGAAGTTTGACCTTATTCTGAATTAATCCAAAAGAAGATTAATGTCAAGGTCAAAATGTGTCGAGGCGATGTGGGAGTGTTGGGGTAGTTTACTGTTTAGATATAACATCCATGCAAGTTTAAAAGCTTTGTAGCAATAGCTATTGATGTTCTAAAGACAAAAACGCTTTATTTTGGGTTTACCAAGAATTTGGACTCTAAATTAGTAAAAGAAAAGTTCAATGTCAAAATAAGGTCAGGTTGTGTTGATAGTGTTCTAAGAAATCTCGATGCAAGTATAGAAGCTTTGTGGAAAGCATTATTGATGAAAGACAAAACGTCATTTCAGGTTAACTGCATATGAACAGACGGACAACAGGGCCAAAAAAACCTTCTTTGAAGAAGCCTAATATTGGCCGCTTCCCCAACCACAGTAACCACTTTTTTTCCCCAAATGGGACTTAAAAATTCCCAATTAAGGGGTAAAAAAAAAAAAAAAAAAAAACGGNTGTACCTTCCTAACTTTGTGGCTAACCAATATAATTTATTTCATGTATCAACTCCATTATCCAAATGAAATATAAATGTCTTATTTTCCCCCAAATAACACAAAAATTCGCTATTTTTCCCCTAAAAAAAGGCTGAGGCCCGTTCCCCAAAAAGGGTGTTTTGGCCCTGGACAAACCAAAAATGAATTAACGGACAGGCCAAATGCTTCATGTCTCTTGGCATAAGTAGATGCAGATGGCCTTAAAAATTTGCATAACTTACTGAAATCTCCTCTAAGGGAGATCCCCTCTGCCATTGGCGCCCATTCTAGCACGTGGATGCCGTTATCTGGGGTCCTGTGAATGCCAAACCTCTCATAGCCACGTGAAAACTTCTCCATACCACCTTCATTTGCATCTATTTGGCCTAATAGCTTCTTGAAGCATCCGTACCTGCAGAATTATGAGTATTTCATCTTATACTGGTCTTAAAAAGGTCTTAAATATAGTGTTTTTCCCAGAAGGGCATAGGGGCATGGCGCAGCAAATTCAAAAAGGGCATTTTAACGCGTGGTTTATTATTACTTATCAATTCTAATTTGATTATAATATTTATCATTAAGTTGAAGAGATGCATTTCTTACTTTCTTGCATTTCTTACACATAATCATGTGTGAAACAATGAAGAAAACATGTTGTGCAGAGACGCTGATTTTGCTGACAAGTCAGGTCATAAGGCAATAAAGATATTATTAATAAGGGCGCGTGGCGTTTTTTTGTATTTGAAAAAGGCAGAGTGGCTCTTCGGAAGGGCGGCGTGGTGCGGCGCCACGCTAAAATGACCTTGGAAAAACACTATAAATATAATTTGATTTCCTCAGGGACCACAAACATGTAAAAGTGCATATCTGGTAAAGGGTAAAATTGGATTTATTGACTAGTCATTACTGATGGCGCTCTTCTTATTCTTTTTCCCACTAACTGCAGGGCTTCTCTGGAGCATCAACGCAATTTGACTATTCAATGCGTCTTTGGCCTTGGTAGAACCAGTACTTGGTGTCTTTGGGGGAGATTTAAAGAACGCTTACACATTGGTTATCGAGCCCATGACCTCCCAATCGCTAGGCCGTCATTATATCCACTACACCATGGCGATCTTATAAATGCAGGAAGTCATATTGAATCAAATATAACCATTATCCCTTTTTGTTACTTTTATATTGCATAGTACCCTCAGATGATAATAAGGAATACCATAGTACTGTAATAGTAGGCATACTATAGTCAAATTAAACTTACAACAGACTTTATTATTATAGACTATACTGTCAGAGTACTGTTTAGTAACTGGTTAGTTTAATTAATTACAATAATAATAAAACAGTAGAGTAACCCTGGGTTATATCGGACACATGGGGTTTTTCGGACGACGCAAGAAAATCTTAAATACAAGTTTCGATCGGCTGTACTATACTCTATCGGTATGTGTTTACCTCATTGACAAAACAATATTTGTGATTTGTAAATAGTTATTTGATTGGTTTACAATATGTATCAACAGTTTTGATTGGAAGAGATTAATTCTCTTAGAGTGGCGTCCCTTCCGTGACCTGATCAAAAAACGTCGCGCGAAATTCAAAAAGTCAAGTTTAAAGACATCTTTTGAGTCATTATGATGAATTGTATATAAAGTGTATTTAACTTGTGGTGTGTTTTATTGTTTTTCGAACCGAATTAAATATTGTTATAGTAAAGAAAATTGGATAAATCGTCATAAATATTGAAAAATAAAAGTGTCCGAATATCCCCTGGTGTAACTGTATTGAAGTTTTGTCGCCGGGGTTTATCGGACACATATTATAAATTGACCAACCTAGATATTTACGAAAAGTTGTTATGGTCGGCATGTTTTATCGGAAGGGTCGGTGCATTTAAACAACTCTTTTTAAGACCTACTCAGTACTTTCTATCTCGTTTCTCTTCTGAGAGAACTTGCGCGAGTCCATCACAGTAACGGCCTGTATCAATGCGGCTGGGTCGAACGTCCCACCTATGGTCGTCGTAAAAGCAAGACACGTAAATCTTTAAATGCTTTCAATGTGTCTAATTTCTTTCGGTACAAAGTGGACATACCAACTGAACAAATTGAAGGTTAGACGGAGGAGTCCCTTGCTACAGAATGGATCACCCCTTGAAAAAATAGTCGTCCGATAAACCCCTTTTTGATGTCCGAGACAAGCCTGGAAGTGTCCGATCCACCCCTAGTGCACCGACACATTTTTAAACGTAAATGGTTCGTTGAATGCCTCGGTTATTATCGGACAAGTTATTGTACTTTCTCTGACAATGATGGTTTAACGAGAAAAAACAAAAGCTATCCGAAATCAACCGTGACGTCACTACAAAACACGGCAATGTTCCTGAGGGTGTCCGATACAAGCCCATGTTACTCTATAATTGACAAACAAGCTGCAAGAACACACAATGCAAGCTATTCAAAAGTCCTCCAACTATGCAAAACAAAATCGCTTTGGTCAAGAAATGCATCCTCTTTAGAGGAAACTAAACACTCACATATAAAGTCTTTAATTTTAGAGACAAATTGGCTTGTCAAAAATGTCAGCAAGCAAAGCCAAAATTCTCATAACATTTGCATACCTTCTACGAATTTCTCCGTCATGAAGTCTCAAATACCCGTCAGCTTCGAACAGTTTGTCGATATACGGCACCTCGATCTGAGATGACATCTTTCCTGTGGGATGCAAACCGAGCAAAAGTAACCGCACGTGTGCAACTCAACCTTCAGAAGCTGAACACTGTCAACAATCTGCAAGGTCAAGGTCACTCAATTAAAAAAAAATCTGCCGACATCATGCAATGCGCGTGTGATATTTTTATGCGCAATCTTTTTTAAGAAATAAGTCGAGCTTAAATCAATTTTGTGTAATCATACATAAAGATTAAGTAGGAATGCTTTAATAGTCAGTTCTTTGGTCGAAAATGTGTTAAATTAATTATAATGAAAGGCCTTGGAAGTGACCTCCCTTAGTCTCTTAAATGAACTGTCAAAAAATGTAAACATAATTGATTGAAAGATGCCGAGTTGGAACGTCTTGTAAAACATGTAAGCACAGAAATTTCTTAGGTTATTAACTTTGTTTTAGTAGTCTATAGATACGAATAATTTATTGTTAATTATTCTTATTTATTCGTTTTCATGTCATTGTTTTTAATGATTTTATACATCCGACCCTCCGGATTGACCACAGTTAAGTGTGAATGTTAGTCAACTCGTACCTTAGTCAACACGTACCTTCGGTCAACTCGTACCCGATTTGGTTTACTCGTACCCGATTTTTGGTCAACACGTACCCCCACTAGTCAACTCGTACCCGATTTGGTCAACAGGTACCCTCCTTAAAATTATTTATATAGAGATCTATATCAAAGACGTGCGATATGTTTTTATATGTTTTTGATATGAATTTAGATCTAGGTTAAACAAAAAACTTGCTTTTTTGTGTTTTATTTTCAAACGTAGACAAGTTCATTATTTTTCAAACGTGTATAATTATAAACAACGTGTTTTTCGTGCCTATAACTGACAAGTGCTGTAGTTGTCGGCGTTTTGTTTGATATACTGTTGACTGTTTACACAATAATCTTAATCTTTTAACATGGTTGGTTAGTTTGTAAAATTCAAAGGTGTTCTTTCTTTTTACAAGGGTGCAGATTAAATCAATTTAGATAATAACGACCCGTGCCAAGTAATGTGTTAATCAATTTTAACAAAGGTGCAGATTAGGTAAATTACGATATTAATGACCCGTGTCACGTAGGTGTTAATAAGTATTTTAGGTGTTAATTAATTAATTAAATCATGGACTACTTAATTTTAAGACAAACCGTAATTTGATGCAAAATGTGTTAATATATAAGTATTTTATATGTTATTGTGTGTTATGTTTTACTAGAATTTAAGAAAAAAATAAATCATAACGTTACTGTGGGTTTTTGTTTTCATTTTAGTTAATATCATCTTACTTAATCCTAAAGACAACCTGTTAGTCTATGCGAAAATATAACTTTAATTGGTCAACTCGTACCTGCAATAAACATAAAAAACATATAATGTATGCAAACACCCATCGCCTTTTTTTCAATTCAGAACAAAAATTAAAAAGGTACAAGTTGACCAATCTGAAAGATGACTAAAGTACGAGTTGACCAAATTAAGTACAAGTTGACTAGGGTACGTGTTGACTTAGGTACAAGTTGACCAGCTTCCTGAAGTGTGTATGAATTAACTGATTGCAAATGCCAGAGTGAGTCGCCCGTTACTTTGGTATAGAGAAATTGATATGTATAAACACCATGCAACCTGACAAGGGACCAGGAGCTGTTGGGCAGTATAGGCTTATTCTCCAGGAAGCAGTCTTATAAATTAATCTCTGCCCTCATGGTAGCCCTCTATCCTGAACCCTACTCGCCCCCAAGGACCCCTGACAGATGAATTTTCTTGATTTAAATGTATTGCTCTACATCTCAGACACGGGAGATTCACTCAAGCTCTGAATATTTTTTAATCCTTAAAAGGGTATAGTCGATATGGAGCAGACTTGAAAATGGAGGCTCAAACATTTGACCTTTAACCCTTTGCATGCTGGGAAATTTGTCGTCTGATAAAATGTTGTCTGCTAAATTTCTAAAATTAGCATTTTCTTCGATTTTTTTCCAAAGAATACTATCAGAATAGCAAACAGTTTGGATCCTGATGAGACGCCACGTTCTGTGGCGTCTCATCTGGATCCAAACTGTTTGCAAAGGCCTTCAAAATCCGGTTCCAGTGCTCAAAGGGTTAATTGTGAAATAGATCTTGAGTTTGCGTGACTGACACATGCCATATGCACATCGTCTTAATGACTTAAACATTTTGGAAAAAGTTGTGCGAAAAATCTTTCAAAGGTTATAGCAGACATGATGCAGACACAAAAATGGAAGCTCAAACTTTTGATCTTAAATTGTGATATGGACCTTGAGTCAGCATTACTGACTCGTGCCTTCTGCACAATGCCTTTATGACATAAACATTGTTGCCAATTTTCATGATTATCCTTCACTGGGTATGGGAGATATGGATCAGATACAAAAATAGATTTTCAAACTTTTGACCTTGAAGTAAGACCTTGACCTTGTGGAGTCATGGCTGACTCCTACCTTTTTCACATTGTCTTAATGAGTCGACCTAAAGATTAACCATGTTTCATTAAAATCATTAAAAGGTTAAATGAGATATGGATTTGATACAGCATTGTAGGCTCAAACCTTAGCCTTAAAGTACAATTTTGACTTTAAGCTGTGAAGACTGACTCATGTTTTCTGCTTATTGTCTTAATTCCCTTAACATTTGGGGAAAGTTTCATGAGAAACAGTCAAAGATAAAAGGAGCTATTTATGGGACACCGATGGCATTTTTAATGCCTTACTAACATCTTAGGATTTACAAAAATAGCATAAATGCATATTTATATATGTGTCGCGTTCTGAGAAAACTGGGCATAATGCATGTGCCTAAAGTGTTGTCCCAGATTAGCCTGTGCAGGCCGCACAGTCTAATCAGGCACGACTCTTTCCACCTAAATTGGATTTTTGCTAAGAAGAGACTTCATTTAAACGAAAAATGTCATAAAAGTGTCGTCCCTTATTAGCCTGATTAGCACACGCATTATGCCCATATATAACCAATTATGTTTTATTGTTACAATGTATGTCAATGATAATATAACTCAATTGTAGAGTGATACAGTAAAGACACTCAGTAATGCATGTTTTCAAGTGTACAAAGCTAAAATGTTCTTCAATTTGTTAACTCAGTTTCCAGAACTCCCACCATTTAATGTTTGAACAGTTAGGTTTGATGAGTAGAACTTTTTTATTTGACAAAATATTTTGTTTAATATTTGCTGATATGCATTTACTAACCAAACAACAAAACAACCAGTTTGCAAAACAAATAATCTTGCAAAATATTGCATTATCATATTGGGACATATTTAAAAGTGTACCTAATTAGCGTTGTCAAGAAATGTTTAAGGGTCATTTTTATGCTCCCGGTAGGGTGGCATATAGCAGTTGAACTGTCAGTCCGTCTGTCTGTCTGTCAGTCTGTGTGTCCGTCCGAAAACTTTAACATTGGCCATAACTTTTGCAATATTGAAGATAGCAGCTTAATATTTGGCATGCATGTGTATCTCATGGAGCTGCACATTTTGAGTGGTGAGAGGTCAAGGTCATCTTTCAAGGTCAAAGAACAAAATCCAAGGGAAGTAACAAGCTTAAAAGGGAGATAATTTCTATACCTATAAATTTTATTACAAAGCGGGGCAGTAGGGGGCATTGTGTTTCTGACAAACACATCTCTTGTTTAAACTGCGACTGATTAAATATTAAGTGTTCATTAATTTACACTGAAAGTATTTAGTGGCATCATTAATTGCTATGTATTTGTACTTTATTTTCAGTTCATCAAAACAGCCATCTCATTAACATCCATATATAGAACCATAATGGAACCATCTCATGGAAAAGAAACCAATAGTTCTGGTTTTAATGGACAACAGGTTTGTTAGTTTGTGTAGAAAACATATCACTTTGTTTTATTTACATACATTTTGGTCTTCACATTTTTAGCTAAATTATTCAGCAAATATTTAGAGCTGTATACATGTAGTACTATACTTCTCACCTAAACATGCAACATCTCCATATAACTGTATTTCTACAGGTATTATGTGCTTGGGTTCATCATGGGAGGTAACTGACCAAGGCCCATAACTCTTTCCAGCCAATTTAGGAGTAGTATGCCCCTTTTTGTTCTTAGAAATTCATGTTAATCTTAAGTTGCAAAACCATAAGGATTCAGAGTTTGTCCCAGCACTCCTACCTAATTAATTTACTTGACTCACAAAAGTTGGGACGAATTACGAATTATAGCTGCAATTTCCACTTGTGTTGTGGGGTTAAGCCAGAGTACCTGGAGGTAACCCCACCTGTGCGGTATGGTGATCACCAACCAAACTCACATGTTGCCGGGAACAGGGAATTGAACCTGGGTTGCTAGGTGAGAAGCCTGTTTACCATCCACTGTGTATACCAGCCTTAAAACTTGTCTTATTTGTTCAGGGCCTTTAAATATATGGTCGCTGAACAGGACTCATAACTTTGGCCATCATTATAGCAGGATTATACCCTTTTTTGTACTTCTACTAGTTGAAATTCAGGTTAAAGTGACAGTCCATTGTCGTTTTGCATATAAATCGTATAGCGAGAAATAAACTTTACATAAATTCATTGATAAATATTTTTTATCAAGGTTGACATCGAAAACCTGGTAAAAATTGGTTTTGAATCAATAAAATAATATGTAAATGATCATAAATACATGCAATAAGGGAAAATCATTGCAGCGTCGCGAGTTATGCAAATTATATCTATATTTAGCTTACGCTAAACATTATTAGCATATGGAAGATAAATACATAGATTTAGCAAAAACGTAGCGTTGCAACTCGCTAAATTCGCCCGTATCCGCAGTTTTGTTTGTTTAGGTTTGAATTTACGTGTCGAATCATGAATATTGATTAGGTCGTTTTCGTACTTTACCGTACTCGACCCCAAAATGAAAATCGCTATATTGTTTGTTTTCAACCGATTTCAACCTGATTTTCAGTGATATCCTCAATAAAAACACGTTTTCTAACGATTCTGCCCATATATAGCTATGCACGGTCACTTTAAAGTTTGCATTCAACAAATATGTATATCTGTTAGTATTACAGAAATTCAATTGAAACTTTACACTTGTGTTTGTGGTCATCATGCCTGGCACCAATCAAGGCCCATTACTTAACCGTCAATTTAGCAGAATAATGTCCATATATTACTGGGGTACTTAGGAATTGCACAACTCCTATCTCTAGCTGACACGCAGGCCTGGAATGGGGATGCATTTAGGGCCAGTAGGGTCAAGGTCATTGTTGCTAAAAACAGATTATATGTTTGCATTCAATAACTACAGTTAAGATGGAGATATTGTGCTGACATTTTGTGTGTAGGTACCTGTAGGTAACAAGCTGGTCTATCGAGGGATCACATTTGGGGATAGTGAAGACAAGTTAACTGTCAGTACAATAAGAAAATTCAGCTTATTGAAACTTAAGAAAAGACACAAGACTTCAAATTGTAAAAAATACGGTTTAAATGAAAGAATATTTTTACTTTTTATTGTCCACACAAAATATTTACTTCGTAGATACCTAAAAAGTTGCTTATTTCACACCATATTTTGGCTTTGAACAGAAAAAGAAAAAGAAATAGACATGTTAATGGTTGTAATTATATATTAAAATAAATAAGTACATACCTTTTAGCTCCTCCGAGAACAATGTGCTGATGTTGAGCTTTTGTGTTCCCCTTCTGTCTGTTGTGCGTTACCATTGTTTGCCTTGTTCACACTATACAGACATCATTTATTGTCCAATCTTCGTTTAACTTGGTCAAAACATGTGTCACAATGATATCTCGACTGCGTTTAAACATTGGGTCATATAGGGTCAAAAACTATGCGAGTATGCGTGGTCAAAAACTAGATCTAATAAAAAAGTAGCCCATGCACACTCTAGGGACCACATAAATTTCCTAATCTTTATAAATGTTTGTGAGAACAGTTGTTCCAATTATAAATTGGCTGAGCTCGAATTTGAGTCACATGTGGTCTGAAACTAGGTCACTAGCTCAAGTTGAAATTTCCTTGAGAACACTTTAGAGGCCCTATTTATGGCCTAATCTTCATGACAATTGTTCAGCACATTTTTCCCAATAATATCTCTGAAACTTGTTGAGAACATTTGTCTCAATAATCTTGCAGTTGATTTAGAGACTGGGTCGTGTGGGGTCTAAAACTTAGTCAAAAGGTCAAATTAAAAAAAACTTGTGAACATTTTTGATATCACGTTTGTTTGCACAGTATCCAAGAGAGATGCTCTGAACATTTGTGTCGTGTTCTGAGAAAACTGGGCATAATGCTTGTGCGTAAATTGTCATCCCAGATTAGCCTGTGCAGTCCGCACAGACTAATCAGGGACGACAATTTCCGCTTTTATGGAATTTTTCGTATAAATGATGTCTCTTCTTAGCGAAAATCCAGTTAAGGCGGAAAATGTCATCCCGGATTAGCATGTGTTGACTGCACAGGCTAATCTGGGACGACACTTTACGCACATGCATTATGTCCAGTTTTCTCAGACCGCGACACATTTATTCTAACGATTTCTCTGTTAGATATGGTTCCTGTCCATTGAAAAATATGGCCACCACGAGGCGGGTCAGATTACCTTAACCCTTTGCATGCTGGGAAATTTGTCGTCTGCTAACATGTCATCTGCTGAATTTCTAAAATTAGCATTTTCTTTGATTTAAAAAAAAAGAATACTATCAGCATAGCAAACAGTTTGGATCACATTCTGTTGCCTCTCATCTGGATCCAAACTGTTTGCAAAGGCATTTAGAATTCGGTTCCAGCGCTAAAAGGGTTAAGTTCCTTTATTGAAAAATTGTTAACACTCTTGAAGTCACATTTTGAACCACTTAATTTTGAAACTTTGCTCAGAATGAAAAATTGTGTTGTTATTATATCTGCTCTGAGTTTGAAGATGATTGTGATTTGTAAAAAAGTCTTCTGTGAATCCTTATGAACAGTACTTGATCGGAAAAGTTTAATTCCTTGCGGTCTAATTAAGGTGAGCGCCTCCCTCTGATTTTCAAAATCTGCCCACTTTAAGTTTGTAAACACATAATGGGTGGAATACATTCAATAACTTTTAACGCTCATTCACTTTGTATCTATATATTTTTCTCATGATTAATATTATTGTGGTCAATTTGTCCGACATCTGGCATTGTGTGTCGGCGTCATGCGGTCGTCGACTTTTGAATTGTTGCCACTCTACATGCAGGTCTCATTTGTCAATTGTTTGCCAAATGTTTTTTAGGAAACTGAGCCGACCACACCCTCCACCCCAGGGAAAATGAGCTGTGCTAGTGCTGAAGCCATAGCGCGATTTCGGAGTTTTAACATGCCAGAGGAACTGAGTTGCGTAGATCATGTGACCAATTCTGAAAGTCATGTGGCAGAAGTGGTATACACCGAAAGAACAGCGTTGTGATCATATGAAATGTGTTGTGATTTCGTAGTGCCTTATATACATTTTATTCAGTTATTCTACAAAAACATATGCATTTATATATGTATTTGTTTTACCTTCAAATATAGTGTTGTCTTTTAACGTCATTTAACCGTGGCTTACAGTGTTTTCCCTGGGTCAAATTTTACATACAATGAATATGTAACCTGATCAAGGAATAAAACTATACAGTATTTTGGAAATGGCAGTGTTCTAATTGTGTTTCATTGTGGAGCTCGGTTACTGAATTGTTTTATGCTCCTTGAGAAATAGATTGAATTTGACACAAGGTGGGTAACTAAGAACAATCAGTAACAATGCACATTTTGAATTGTCTCTCTTTATCAGATTTTTTTTTTCAAATTAAAAAACCTGGTTTTGTGACAATTTTGTCCCTTGTTTACTTTTATACTTGCTTTTATATTGGAGCTCTTAAGTTCTGATGTTTATATTTATCAATTTAAAGCATTTAATGACAAACTTCTAAACATGCCAACATCTGTGAGACCTTTTCACGTTTTGGTAAATTGACAATTTTGAAAATAAAAATGTTTCAGATTCGCAAATTTGTATGCCCTCGGTAGGGTGGCATATAGTGATCGCACTGTCCGTCTGTCCATCCGTCTGTCTGTCTGTCCTTCTGAAATTCCGTCACACTTTGCGTTTAGGTTTCGAAAAATGTTCATAACTTCTATGTCGCTTCATATGTAACCTTCATATTTGGTATGCATGTGTATCTCATGGAGCTGCACATTTTGAGTGGTGAAAGGTCAAGGTCATCCTTCAAGGTCAAAGGTAAAAAAAAAATCAAAGCGGCGAAGTAGATGGCCTTGTGTTTCTGACAAACACATCTCTTGTTTTTGTAGTTATAGTATTTGTGAGGAAACAGTAATACTGAACTTAACATGCTCGAAAATAGCCATTATATGCATATATTTACGATTTAAAAACCTGAAAATTATAAAGCGTTGCAACGCGAAACGATTGGATAAATTGGATAGTTCTGTGGTTATCGTTATATTCTGTGAAACTACGGGGATTGCTTATGTTAAGTACACAATACATCGCTCACTGTACGAGAACGGATAGCCGAGTGGTCTAAGCGTAAGACTTTTACTCCAGTGGTTCGAGCCCAGTTGCGGATGACAAACTTCAATACATGCCAAAATCTGTGAACAGGTCCCTTTAAAGCCATCAAACCTCATTGACAGTCAGAAACTCGTTGAGGAGAAGTGTCGTGGACGGTTTCTCTTCGTAGCAAGCTTTTGGAGCTATTGTTCTGTATTCAATGCATACGTATTTTGCAAGGACCATATTAAAACATGAAATTGAAGACAACTTGGTAGAAAACGAGTGTCAAATAGTAAATAGAATATAATTCATAGTACGTATTTTATAAGGGTCATATAAAACTGAAAAGCAAATTGGTAGAAAACGAGTGTCAAATAGTATACGTACTAAAACATTGCATTATGACGTTGGGTTCTCAGAGTGCGCACTATGACAGGGCAAGTACGTTTATGTGTCGCGTTCTGATGAAACTGGGCATAATGCTTGTGCGTAAATTGTCATCCCAGATTAGCCTGTGCAGTCCGCACAGGCTAATCAGGGACGACAATTTCCGCTTTTCTGGAATTTTTCGTTTAAATGATGTCTCTTCTAAGCGAAAATCTAGTTTAGGCGGAAATGGTCGTCCCTGACCAGCCTGTGCGGACTGCACAGGCTAATCTGGGACGATACTTTACGCACATGCATTATGCCCAGTTTTCTCAGAACAAGGCTCATATTTCTGACTCGGTTCATCTAGATAATTGAAGGACGATCGATCTCTATCGGCTTATTCGTACAGATGAACATTCACAGCATATTGGACTATTTATGGTTGTTTCGTGACATATTTTGCTATAAAAGTTACGTGGATCACGTTTTGGAATCCACACGAGGTGTGGCATTTTATGCGTTGAAATCCAGCGTAAACCGGTTTTGTTCAACAATCAACAACGACGGATGACCCAACGGCTGTTATCGTTCCAAAACCAAGATTTGTTCCCTTTTCGTAACCTAGTTTTCCGTGAATACCAATTAAGGAAAGGAAATAGTCATGTTGACATTTCGGTCAGCATTTGGTTCCTCCACGGAACATTCATTCATTGTAGCTGAGCGTTAATTTTTCTTGTATACTTTATTGTTGTATAACAAACACAAACTAACACATTCCATTAATTAAATTTGAGATGTTTTCAACCTTTTTATCGCCATGAACAGTATATAAACGTGCACGCAAATGTTGTTTAAATGCACACATACACAAACGAAAGGATGCGTCTTACTACGTGAAGCAAAAAAAAAGGATGAACAGAAACATTTAACAGTTGACGATTAATCCTGTCCCTATGGTTACATGTATCCGGATTTCCCATTGCTTGTGCAGAAATGTTAGACAGTTTGTCGTGCGCTTAATGTCGCGCTCTGGGAAACTGTGCTTAACCCATTTATGCCTAGTCGACTCTCCCATCCATCTAAATTGGATCAATTTATTTCCAAAATTAGGGATGTCTAGTATATTCATTTCTATATTTAGAATATTTCTTACAGAAATTCCTGTAAGCAAACAGCGCAGACCCTGATGAGACGCCGCATCATGCGGCGTCTCATCTGGGTCTACGCTGTTTGTCAAGGCCTTTTTTTTTCTAGACGCTAGGCATAAATGGGTTAATGTCGCGCTCTGGGAAACTGTGCTTAATGTATGTGCAGTTCACACAGGCTCATCAGATATGATACTTGCCGCTGCTTAATGTATGTGCAGTTTACACAGGCTAATCAGATATGATACTTGCCGCTGCTTAATGTATGTGCAGTTCACACAGGCTAATCAGATATGATACTTTCCGCTGCTTAATGTATGTGCAGTTCACACAGGCTAATCAGATATGATACTTGCCGCTGCTTAATGTATGTGCAGTTCACACAG
>VMBQ01002234.1:131702-142316 GCA_007657795.1 Dreissena rostriformis
CTGGTAAAGTAAATCCCGTTAGCAGCAAAACGTTTTGAGCTACGCGCTACATAATTGTCTTTTTTGTTGAGGTGGAGAGGGGGGGGGGGGGCTAAACAGGGCAATAGCAACGGTTATATGGGAAATTTTCAGAATTAAAATATGGATGTGCGCAATTGTACATGCTGGTTAATATGTTTATACAGTTTCATCCCTCTAACAGCAATACGGATGAGAACCATTACTCCGGCTATGTGGAAAAAAATCCGAACCAAACTATGGTGGTGCGCACGTTTGCATGTTGGTAAATGTAAAGGTAAAGTTAAATCCCACTTAATTGCCTGTCCGCCCTCCCCCGGATTAAAAATAAATAAATAAAAGTAAAAATAAATAAATTAAATAGCTTAGAACAAATAACGATATCGATAATATTGCGCCCAACACATTAGCTTGTTCAATCATCGATGTCGGGCTGATATTCGCCGGCTTTCTTACAGAGTGGTGAACTTTGTCTTTATAACCATTAAGGCACAACGAGGTCAGTGGTATATCAAATTTAAAGATTGTAGAACGTCGTTCGCGAGAGAAATACAAACAAATCAGATCTCGTATCCATTCCGTGTATATACGAAGTAACACTAAAGGGACGTTCAAATCAATTGTGAAATATTTATCAGCGGAATTTCATCGCTGTAGATATCATGCAAACTATCTGTGTTTTCCTGGGGGTCATCGTGGCATGTTATGTGAGTAGAACATCGTGTTTTTAGTATTATTTTATTTACAAAAAAACACACAAAAAACAACAACAGCAAAACAAAACAAGATTAGAAACTACAATCGGTTATTTTTAAGGTTTAAAAATAGCATTGAAATCCTTTCAGTCTATTCAAAATAGTATTGTGGTCTTTCCAAGCTGCTCAAAAATATCATTCGGTTGATGTGATTTAATTGCATATAATCTAGAATCGGACAGAAGCCTTTTAGAAAGGTTAAGAATAAGAATGTGGTGGTTGAAGACTACAGCCTCGATTTGCACCATTGTGAAAGGGATATTCATCTTATTGATGTATATCTTTCTGACGATAAAGGTGCTTTGTATTGTATGCGATTGGTAACTTTTCCTCAGGCCGCCGCCACAACCCATCATCCGCACGTGACTCACACTACGCAAATGAGAACTACACTGGAGCACGCGGAAACGGACCAGATCACTTTCCAGTTTCAGCCAAACACCGTGAGTATTGCATTGGTAGTTTGATATATAAGTAGACAAAAGTTAGCAAATGGCTCTAACGCGTTTACAGTCAGCCGTACGACGTTTTTGTTTTGTCAAAAATCAATTAATGTTTTGTTACATTAACTATAAAAATACGTTTAAATTTTACAAAAATTGGAATAACAACGTTTAACTAGTAAACAACTGTTGGTAACTTATGTACATAATTCGAATGAACTTCTATGATTTCTGTTCTCTTGCATCGCAGTTCGCCGTATATTCAACTGTCAGATGCTAATAGCGTACGGTTATACGATACAAAATGTAAACATACAACGTAACTGTGTGTATTGTATTTCCATTGTCACGCCAGTTCCACCTCCTGGTGAAGACCCACCCGGACAGAACAACGAACAACTGCTATATCGCCACCCTCTCTGAATCCGAGTATGCGCAGATCCACACCGAGGCAGGCATGAGGGCCGTCGAGGTAGGAAAGTTCTTTTAAGCACTAATTTACTGGCTACACTTGGCGAATTGAAATCACGCACGGAGAAAATTGTTGTTAAAGTTCCAACTAATTGGACAAAGGGGTTGTGATTTGTTATACTGCACATCCACAAATCAAGTATCCAAGCATGGAAATTGAACGCCTTTTAAATAAATACCAAACCAAATGTCCGTTTGTGAGACATTATTTTGGAATATTTCCTTGACCTCACACATTCGTGTACAGTTAAATGACTTCGGTTTGTGGACATTTCGTGTCGTATTTACTTTGTACATATACGCATTGATAAAAACCCTTTTAGAACTCAAGTGAAAACTTATCGTTTTCAATAGAAAAGTGTGCCAGCGGCATGTTGAATATATGCCGTCGAAGGTCGCCGTGGCGTATAGGATATGGTGTCCGCCTAGCGACCGGGAAGTCACGGGTTTGATCCCCGTTATGGGAGCGTTCTTTAGATCTCCCCCAAAGACACCAAATACAGGTTTAAGTCCCAGGATACGGACTCGAGAGCGTTTAAATAAGCAAGGCTTTCTATGCAATCGAGCTAAAAAAATAGGTTAAAACTATGTCGAATATAACTGTGTCGTAGGCATTGGATGCAGAGTGTATTTTAATTGCATTCTGAGTATTGCCAAAGCTCGTCTCGATCCAATCAAGTTTTGCACTACGGAAACCATCTCCATTTTATCGGCTTGTATGTTTGTAGCATGTGATATATTGATACATATTTTGTGCTATTGTTTTACCAACCTGCATCTTGTCCAACTATACACAATTGTGATGATGACATAAGACCGCCCCTTCTGATGAAGCTTTATTTTCAGTTTTGGTCATACATGTACATATATGCACATTTATGATTATATAAAAACATTTATTCGTGTCCAGCTATCAGCACGTCGTAAAACTAGTTGTCTGGTATTTTATTTCTTTAATCTAGCTGAGAGTCCTCGCTTCTCTCGGAAGCGCCACGGCGGTCACTGACGTTAGCACGGTGGACAAACGTGACGTCGCTGCCTGCGGCCATCAAGGCACCTTACATACCCATTTCTTTACGATCACCGTCTAAGCAATGTTTGCACTAAGATCACATCATGGATGATTTAAATATAAAAATAAATATTTAGAGAGTACGTATATTTATGTCTTATTTTGTGAAGTGTCTTTGAAAGAACCGAAAGTTAGAAATTGTATGCACTATTTGTGATTACAAACATGTTGCTTTATTTATTTGTACATATGAACGACTTGTTTATTGGTTATAACTTGACGATATTCAAGCATGATCTGGCCATTTGTACATTTTTACAAGTATTGACTATATATGAAGATTAAAATGTGTGTGAATAATAGTCCTCATTAACTGGCTATTGGATTTCTCTGTGTCCAGACAGATGCCTTTGGGGCATAAATGTCCCTGACACACTCAGTTGTGTGTGTGTGTGTGTAGTCTGACTATGTGACCCATAAGTATTACTTTAGTCTGCGGCTCCACTTCCGACTTCCGTGCATACTTTAGACACGTAAACGATTAATACAATCAACTTCATTGGCAGACAAAATCTCATTGAGGAGTAGTGCAGCGCACTAGAATCGTTACACTGCGCAGCATGCTTTTGGAGTAACTTTTCTTTGTTTAATGTATACGTATTTTATTAGGTTCATATTAATTAACCTGAAATTGAAGACAATTTGGTAAAAAACCTGTGTCAAATAGTATATGTATTTATGATTTAAACATTGTTTTATACCGGGGAATTCTCAGAGTGCGCCCTTTGGCAGGGCAAAACGTACACATATGAAAGATAAGCAGCATTCTCACACAGTTGTAACACAAACGTTCAAATCAAAATGTTCACGCTGTCTTTATTCAATCAGGAAAAATCTCCATATAGATACAAATAGCGTCTTTATAAGCCAAAGTATTAGCTGAATTTGATATGTTAACAAATCATGTAACGGCTTCTGTTCCATTATTTTTATAAATTAAATCACGCGATCGGCATTCGTCTTCCTTCCATGCTAAATAATCACCCGCGCTTTCGTTCAGGATCGAAATGATGCAGCCATCTATAACAACTATTATGTCCAGAAACGAGTCCATTTCCTTCGCATATTGATGCAAAAAAGACGATTAGCATTTCGTGCGTCTAGTGCTTTTTTTTTCTTGTTTCATAAGTTTGTCCATGCCGTTCATGTATCTTTCCAATGTGTATCATGAGCGTTTTATTTCGGGACAACACTGATAACAGCGAGGTCGAGCAGGTACTGCCTTGAGGTGAAGCCCCCTTCGACTGAAACCATGGCAAGCTTGCAGCTCGAAGGTAACTTCAGAGACTGTCGACATGATCACAGGCTACAGCAAGGCTGCCACAAACCTGCTATTTGGCACGCGGTCGTGTTGCTTCTGAAAACAGGCGAATGACGTCCTACATTATGTATACACTTCTTGATTGATATTCTGAAATAGATTTTGACTTCGGTGAGCAGCGTACACATGAAGAGTTACCTTTACACAGTATTTGGGAAATGAACACACTTGTGGTATGCAAAGACTGTGCTTATTTCGCCTTCAAGACATTTCTTATTAAAACAAATAATAAAATGAATGTACCAGAACAATTAAGTGAAAAATAGATTTACAAAACTAACATTCTGTCTAAAACAACTACCGTAAAAAGAAATTATACAAAACATTTGATATGTAAGTGTTTATGGCACTCGTTAATGATGCTAAATAACGAGTGAATATTACTAAATTAATTGTATATAAATGTTCAAAAGGTTTATCATTTTCTCGTAAAAGCAATGTTGTTTAAGCAAAAATACAAACGTCATCGCACAAAAGGCGATTTTTATATAGACCAACACATGCCGTTAACATAACAAAGGGGTAATCTGTCGGTGCACATCATACACTTGAATTCAATTCGAACTGTCTCTGTTTATACTTCGTTGGCCCCCAGTGGTAATGTAGTGACGTCAAGATATGTGTACCATTATATCTACCGTCTAAAACGGGATGTTACACTTTACGTTGAATTTGACAAGTACTTATAAGATACGAAATTGACACGTGTCTCTAGGACATGGATGACCCCACATTCCACTTTTGTCTAAAAACTCTACATATGTCGAAAAAAAGAACCAAGCTTATCAGGTGTACTAGTTGATATGCTGGTTAATACGTTTGTAATGTTAGTAACATAACGCCGGTAATGTGGCATGCTCATAACCGACATTTGAAGGTGCGCAAGTTCACATGTTGATTAATATGTTGGTTAAGTTGATCCCGTTAGCAGCAAAACATTTTGAGTTACGCGCCACATAATTCTCATTTTTTTGTTGTTGGAGAGGGGAGGGCTAAAAAATGCCATTACTCCGGTTATGTGGAAAACATCAGAACTAAAATATGGAATTGCGCTAGTTCATATGCTGGGTAATATGTTTGTATTGTTTCATTCCTCTAACAGCAATACGGTTGAGAGCCATGCATCTGGACAAAAATCCAAACTAAAATACGGTGGTGCGTACGTTTGCAAGTTGGTTAATGTATGGGCAAAATTGAATCCCACTTGAGTGTCCCTTCACCACCCCCCCCTCTCGGAAAAATATGTAATCACTATTTATATCAAAACAAATTAAAAGCAAAAATCAATAAATACAATAGCTTAGAACAAACAACGATATCGATGATGTTGCGCCAAACATATTAGCTTATTCAATCATCTATGTCGGACGGATATTCGCCTTTTTTTCTCACAGAATGGTGACTTTTGTCTGATAATTAAGTATGCAAGTGGTTAATGGTACATCAAATTTAAAGACAATAAAATGTCGTTCCCAAATATAGCTAACACCAGCACGCCCCATTGGTGCAACAAGGAATATCGTGACATTGAAATTAATGTCACATGGAAACATTTTGCACCAATGGGGCGATGATTCAGATCTGTGCAGTTCAAACTGGTTTCGTGTTAATAACACGACCGACTTCGATACATCGTGAAAAGCACAATCTCGCGGTATCCATTTCGTATATAAACAAACTAACACAGAAGAGACGTTCACATCAATGGTGACATATTTATCAGCGGGGATTTCAGCTCTGTAGTCATCATGCAAACCGCCTGTGTTTTCCTGGCAGTATTCGTGGCATGTCATGTGAGTAGAATTACGGGTTTTTAGTATTTTTTTATTTACAAAAAATATCAACTAATAAGAGCAAAAAACATCAACAAACAAAACAACAACACCAACAACAGTGGGCCATTTTAAAGGTTTGACCAAAGCATTCAAGTCCTTTTAGTTTAATTAAATTAACTTAGTTTGTGTTCTTCCAAAGCTGTTATAACTAACATTTGTTATTTTCAGTTGTGTTCAAATAAGGTCTAATCTGTTGGGTTCTTTTTTCAAACTGTTCAACGGTGAATTGCTTTGTAGATTTTTAAGAGTTCAAAATACTGGATTATGTTATTATTTGTATAATATTGTTTGGTAATTCTATCTGATTAAATATAGAATTGTGGTATTCTAGGTGTTCACAATAAGATTGAGTTCTGTTGGTGCGTTTAAAACTTACATTGGCGATGTCTCAATGCTCCTTTCTTTGTTGTATCTTTTGTTCAAATATTCGTCGTTTCCTTGCAAGCGGCTAACAATAACCCTTGGATTAATGAACACAAAGGATTTTGATCAATTTCGCCGTGTAAGTCTTTTTAAGTCTTAACAAAAGAGATGCGGTGCAATTCAAGTAACTGTGTGAAGATCGTATACGATTTCACGTGTAGTCATAAAATATTAGGAGTGAAAAAGTCCAAAGCCTGATTGGCAGTGATGGATGGTGTATGACATATTCTTCAAAAAGTCATAAAGAATAAAGGAAACAATATTAT
Organism: Dreissena rostriformis; assembly: GCA_007657795.1. Taxonomy (NCBI): domain Eukaryota; kingdom Metazoa; phylum Mollusca; class Bivalvia; order Myida; family Dreissenidae; genus Dreissena; species Dreissena rostriformis. The sequence goes on from VMBQ01002234.1 coordinate 138,307, forward strand.
CACACACCTGTGAAGAATCGGACACACTTTTGGGTTTATGTGATTTCATTGCATAACACGTGGAATAAGACAGAATCCTTTTAAAGAAGGGAAGAATACGATTGTCGTGTTTGAAGAATACAGTCCCTTTTTCACCATTGTAAACAATATATTCATCTTAAAGATGTATGTCTTTCTCACAATAACGGTGCTATGTATTGTCTGCGATTTGTACATTTTCTTCAGGCCACCACCACAACACACCGACCGCACGTGACTCACACTACGCAAATGAGAACTACACTGGAGCACGCGGAAACGGACCAGATCACTTTCCAGTTTGAGCAACACACCGTGAGTAGTGCATTGGAAGTTCGATGTATAAGTAGACGAAAGTAAGCAAAAGGCTCTAACGCGTTTATAGTCATCCTTACTGCGTTTTTTTGTGTGTCGAAAATCAATCAATGTGTTGTGACATTAACTATAGAAATACATTTAAATTTTAAAACAATTGGAATAAGACCGTTTTACTAGTTAACATGTGCTGTTAAAAAATGTACATAATTCGAATGAACTTCTATGAGTTCTTCTGTTCTCTTGCCGCGCAGTTCGCCTTATATTCAACTGTCAGATGCAATTAGCGTACGGTGATACGATACAAAATGTTATCATACAACGTAATCGTTTTATGTGTATCGTCACTCCAGTTTCACCTCTTGGTGAAGACCCACCCGAACAAAATGACGTTCAACTGCTACATCGCCACCCTTTCCGACTCCGAGCATGCGCAAATCCACACCGACGCCGGTATGAGGGCCGTCGAGGTAGGGAACGCTTTTAAATTATTTACACGCACGAATGAAGTTGTTGTTCAATTTCCAACTTATTGCCCAAAGGTTTTGTGATTTGTTATTCTGTACATCTACTAGCAAAATCAAATCAAGTATCCAAGTATAGAACACATGTGTAATTAATAACAAACCATATGATAGTTTACGAGACAATATTTGGGAATATTTCCTAGACCTCACACATTCGTTTTCAGTTAAAATGACCTCGGTTGGTGGACATTTTCATACTAAGAACACACGCATTAAAAATCCCTCTAAGAACTTAAGTTAAAAACGTGTGAACGTTGCCAATAGAGAAGTGTGTCACTGGCATGTCGAATATAATTGTGGCACAGGCATGGAATGAAGCGTGTATTATACTTGCAATACGAGTTTTTTTAATTTCCGTTGTCAGGATTGGAACGTCTTGATCTAAATCAGTTTTGTACTACGGCAATCACATCCATTTTATCGGCTTGTATGTTTGTAGCGTGTGATATATTGATACATATTTTGTGCTATTGTTTTTACAACCTGCATCTTGTCCAACTATAAACAATTGATGATGAGATTAGACCCTCCCTCCTTCTGATGCAGTTTTGGTAGCTCTAATAAATGCACATACATAATTATATATACTCATATGTGTTCGTGCCCAACTATCAGTGTATCGTGTAGCTTATATTCTGGTATTTTATTTCTTTCATCAAGCTGAGAGTCCTCGCCGCTCTCGGAGGCGCCACGGCGGTCACTGACGTCAGCACGTTGGACAAACGTGACGTCACTGCCTGCGGCCATCAAGGCACCATACAGACCCATTTCTTCACGATCACCGTCTAAGCAATGTTTGCACTCAGATCACATCATGGACGATTTAATTATAAAAATAAATATTTAGAGAGTACGTATGCCTTTTTTGTGTAGTGTCTTTGAAAGAACCGAACCGGATTTGTATGCACAATTTGGGATTACAAACATGTTTTTTGTATTTAGTGTTATATGTGAACGACAAAGTCTTGTTTATTGGTTATTACTTGAATATATTCAAGCATGATCGGGCCATTTGTACATTTTTACAAGTATTGACTATATATGAAGATGAAAATGTGTGTGAATACGAGTCCTCATTAACTGGCTAGTGGATTTCTCTGTGTCCAGACAGATGCCGTTGGGGCATAAATGTCATTGACACACCTAGTTGTGAGTGTGTGTAATCTGACTAAGCGACACATAAGTGTTTGTTACGTCTGCGGCTGCCACTTCCGACTTCCGGCAATAATTTAGACGATTAAACGATTAATGCAATCAACTTCATTGGCAGACAAAATCGCATTGATGAGAAGTGCAGCGCACTGGAACCGTTACACCGCGCAGCATGCTTTTGTGGTTACTGTTCTTTGTTTAATTCATACGTATTTTATAAGGGTCATATTAATTAACCTGAAATTGAAGACAATTTGGTTAAAAAACGAGTGCCAAATATTATATGTACTAAAACATTGATTAATATCGGTGAGTTGTCAGAGTGCGCCCTTTGGCAGGGCAATAACGTGTATTTCTGAATCAGGTACATCTAAATAATTGAAGGACGTTCGTTCCTTATCGGGATATTTGTACAGATGAACATTCACATCATATTGGACTATTTATAGTTGTTTCGTGATAACCTTTACTATAAAAATTCAGTTGGTTACGTTTCGAAATCAACATGAACTGTGTCTTTAATGATTTGAAATCCAGCGTAAACCGGTTTTGTTCAACAATCAACCACGACGGTTGACCCCACGCCTGTTATCGTTCCAGTACCAAGATTGGTTCCATTTTTCGCAACCTACTTTTCCATGAATACCACGTTAGCAGAATTAGTCTTGTTACAATTTCAGTCAGCACTGTAAGACTACTCGTAACTGAATAACTCGCGCAAGTTTTTCATTGAAACTTATTTTTGCGAACGATCGATATTTTTGGAATCTGAAAGTGAGTGTAACCGACATTGGTTCACCCACTGGCCATTTATTCATTTTAACTGATCGTATTTTTGTGTTTATTATTATAATATATGAAAACAAATTAAATACACGTTCCACTGCATGTACATAAATGTTTTCAACTTTTCTATCGCCATGAACAGTATATATACGTGCACGCAAACGTAGTATCAATGCATACATACCAACAATAAAAGATGCGTTTCACTACATGTAGCAAAACGAAAGGATGAACAGAAATAATAGTGTATTTAACAGAAGACAATTAATCCTGTCCATATATATACTTATATCCTGATTCCACTTTGTTGCTGCTGTACAAGTGCTGATCAGAACGGAATTTGTCTCTCTCGCTTTAATATAAATGAGCAGTCCGCAAATGCTACGCAGGGACGACACTTTCCGCTTGTATAGACAATTTTGTCGTATAAATGAAGTCTATCCTAGTAAACAGAAATCAAGTCTAGGCCTTTTATGAGTTGAAATCCAGCGTACACCGGTTTTGTTCAACAATCAACAATGACGGTTGACCCCACGGCTGTTATCGTTCCAGTGCCAAGATTGGTTCCCTTTTCGTAACCTAGTTTTCCGTGAATACCTATTTAGCAAAGGTTATAGTCATGTTGACATTTCAGTCAGCATTTGGTTCCCCCACGGAACATCCATTCATTGTAGCTGAGCCTTAATTGTTCTTTAATACTAAATTGTTGTATAACAAACAAAAACTTAACACATTCCATTAATTAAATTTAAGATGTTTTCAACTGTTCTATCGCCATGAACAGTATAGAAACGTGCACGCAGATGTTTTTTCAATGCACACACACACAAACGAAAGGATGCGTCTTACTACGTGAAGCAAACCAAAAGGATGAACAGAAACATTTAACAGTTGACGATTCATCCTGTCCCTATGGTTACATGTATCCGGATTTCCCATTGCTTGTGCAGTAGTGTTGGACGGTTTGTCTCGTTCTTAATGTCGCGCTTTGGTAAACTGTGCTTACTGTATGTGCAGTTCACTCAGGCTAATCAGATATGATACTTGTCGCTGCTTAATGTATGCGCAGTTAACACAGTCTAATCAGATATGATACTTGCCGCTGCTTAATGTATGTGCAGTTTACACAGGCTAATCAGATATGATACTTTCCGCTGCTTAATGTATGTGCAGTTCACACAGGCTAATCAGATATGATACTTTCCGCTGCTT